>JAUTBT010021628.1:0-20865 GCA_032361225.1 Lepetodrilus schrolli
GATGGGGTGGCTTATAAGGAACGTCATCTGATTGAATGTTTCTTTGGTAAGATCAAGCACTACCGTCGGGTCTTTTCACGCTTTGAAAAGAAGGCGATAAACTTTCTTGGGTTTCTACACTTTGTCGCCACCTTGATTTGGATGCGGTGACAATGTCAACAGAACCTAGCCAAATCGCTAATAATAGTGGCTCTATCACGTACTCTAAACGAGATATTCTCGAGTATGAAAGGCATCGAAGTATTTGAATTGATTTCAAGAGAGTTATAGCGTTAGGAATGAGGATTTAATAACTTGCGGATCTATAACGTAGATTTTTTTCTCCCAGTTAGACGATCTCAAGAGGATTATAGTTGTTCTACACGACGATTGAGATCGTTTAGCTGGGAGAAAAAGAGCCCGTTAGAATCCGCAAGTAATTGAATCTTCTTTCCTTAGTTTATCCTTTCCAATTCTTGCTATTTCATGGAATAGTGCTTCTATGTGCTATTTTCGCTACGAAATAATTCATATACGCGTTTTCTGAAAATCTTTTCAAGGTGGATTCATTTTAATTGAGAAGATTATGAGAATTGATGACTAATAATTAGAAACTTTTACTATTGACTGTCGTTAATAGTATTAGAAATGGAAATTTAATAACCTTTACAACGGTAACGAAGGATTTTTGTTTCAGATCAAATGACCTCAAGAGGCGCATATATCCACAAAGATGTGGTGTAGTAGAGCAGTGCAGGAGCAACTGCCGAGTGGTTCTACGCAACGATTGATATTATTTGATCTGGAGCAAAAAGACGAATTAAAGTTAAAGGTTATTGATTTTCCATTCCTTACCTATCAGGAGGTAGAGGTGATCAAAAAAAGCATGGATGAATTTGCTTTGTTTAACGGAACGCCGTTATTTAAGGAATCATTACATGTCGGACGTCCCAACCTTGGTCGTCAGGATCGGTTCTTAGATCGAGTGAATACATTGTGGGATCGGCATTGGTTAACCAATGCCGGACCTTATGTACGAGAATTTGAGTCCAAAATTGCCAAGTATGTGGGTGTTAAGCATTGCATTGCTACATGCAATGGGACCATTGCTCTAGAATTAGTCGCCAGAGCGATGGGGCTAAAAGGGGAAGTCATCGTGCCTTCCTTCACCTTCGTAGCCACCGCTAACGCCTTACAATGGCAAGCGATTACGCCTGTTTTTTGCGATATTGAAGAAGAAAACTATACCATTGATCCTAAGCGAATCGAGCAACTGATAACGCCACGTACACGAGGCATTATTGGTGTTCATCTTTGGGGGCGTGCTTGCAATATCACGGCGTTAACCCATATTGCTAAACGCCATAATCTAGGCTTATTGTTTGATGCCTCACATGCGTTTGGTGTTACCTATCAAGGGAAAAACATTGGCCAGTTTGGAGATGCTGAAGTGTTTAGTTTTCATGCGACTAAATTTCTTAATTCCTTTGAGGGCGGCGCTGTTGTCACGAATAGCGATGAGTTAGCCAGAAAGCTACGCCTTATGAAAAACTTTGGGTTTACCGCAACTGATCAAGCAGATTACCTTGGTATAAATGGCAAGATGAGCGAGATTCAGGCAGCTATGGGCTTAACATCGCTTGAAAGCGTGGAAGATTTCATCGCTATCAACCAAAAAAACTATAGGCAATATCAAAAACTACTCGACACTATTCCTGGCATTAAGGTAATTCCATTTAGTGGAAATGGAAATTATAATTACCAATATATTTCTCTAGATATTGATGAAGATCTAACTGGAATCGATCGGGATAGCTTGATGAAGGTATTACACGCGGAACGTATTCGCGCTCGACGATATTTCTATCCTGGTTGTCACAATATGGAGCCATATCGATCCTATTTTCCTAACGCTAAGCTTCTTCTGCCCGTTACTGAGAAGGTAATGAGGCGCGTTCTATGTCTACCTACTGGGACATCAATTGGGAAAGATACCGTCACCACTATATGCAGTCTTATTGCCGATGTGGTCACTCATAGTAAAAAAATTAGGCAGCGGATGGAGAGTATGGGGCTTCTCGGCAGTGACTTGGAGACCAGGGGGCGTTAACACACACCAATGACCGCTGTTGTCACTGAAAAGCGGCCAGACAAGGCATGAGGAGAGAGGTTTGGTTGTTCCAAATGAGCGACGAATAACGCCGTATGGCGGTTTTTCAGTGACAACCCGAAGGGCCGTGCCCCATTTTCCCCTCAGCGGCGTTAGAATTCGCTTATATAGAATGACTATACCGCGCTCATTCTGCCTTGCTGAGGAAAAAATGGGGCGCGGCAGCGGTTATTGGTGTGTGTTAACGCCCCCTAGTGATCAGGATGCAGTGAAACCGGAAAAATCAAGATGAGCATTAAAGTCAGTGTCGGCATCATCACTTATAATCATGAACAATATATTGCTGATGCCATTGAAGGAGCACTTTACCAGGAGACTGACTTTGAATACGAAATTATAATTGGTGATGATTGCTCTACTGACGAGACTGCTAGAATTATCGCAGAATACAAAGATAAATATCCCGATAAAATTCGCCTTGTTCCTCACGCGTCAAACCTTGGCCCGAGGAAAAATTATGAAAGTATCATTGATGCATGTAGGGGAGATTATATTGCTAGTTTGGATGGCGATGATTACTGGGATGACCCAAAAAAACTACAGCGCCAATGTGATTATCTCGACGCAAACCCCGAACTTTCTGCCTGCTTCCATCCAAGTGAATATATTTACGAATCTGGCATGGAAAGCCAGTGTATATATCCACCTGATAGAAAAGCAGCATATGGTATAGAAGATATACTCCGTGAAAATTGTGTGTCATCCAATACCCTCATGTTTCGTAGCAGTGGCTTTCAGGGGTTCCCTGCTTGGATGCATGAAAACAACGATTTTCCAGGGGATCTTTTTATTCTTTTTTCTTGTTTGCAGAACGGTGAAATAGGCTATATAGATGAGTGTATGGCGGTTTACCGTGTGCATGATCAAGGTCTCTGGTCTTCTCTTTCAGAAGCCCAGAAAATTAAATCAGAAATTGGAATGAATCGCTTTCTTCGTGGGCTATTAGGCGATCAATATCGCTCTATTTTGGTTTGGAAAGGTATCCGTCTACGCGTCAGCTATTGGCAAAATAGGCTAACCCAGTTCCTAGGGCGCGGTACAGTATTGCAGACAATTTAAGAGTAAGAGGTACTCCACTCAGCGTTCAACCTGGTGGAGTTTAATATGAGAGGGATAGCGTTTATCGAGGTAAATACTTTGTGAGGCGATAATTGTTTGGGTTTCCGTTCCCTCATCTCTTCCGGTGTTCGTATTAGGATCCCACAAAGGGAAGCTGCTGCTGGTGATATGAATGGCTATCTGGTGTCCTTTTTTAAAAAGATTGCTAGTAGGTTGTAATTCAATGCTGTATTCGTAGATCTCTCCGGGTTCTATCGGTTCCGGTGGCTCCCAAACGGAATGGCGAAAACGCGCGCGCATAATGCCTTCCGTTAAATTGTAACGGGTGCCATCAGGTGCTATGTCGATCAGTCGAACAATAAAATCTGTGTCCATTGCCGATGATGCTGCAAAAAGTTTCATCGTGATGGGCCCGGTCACTTCTGTATCACGAAGCAAAGGTGGCGTTTCGAACACTAATACATCTTGCCTGTTTTCGAGCGCTTGTTGGTCGACTGGGCCGGGGCGAATAATCTTAGCTGCCGCATCATCGATAAACGAATGATTACCCCCAAGAGTCGGCACAGGATCGTTTGGATCGTAGAGGTATTTGAAAGGGGGGCGTTCGGTTTTTGGGGGCGTAGCTTTAAGCTTTCCTTTTCTATTTTCTTGTTCAGAGTGCAGATAATACGTTATCGCTTTGGTATATGCGGGAGGCCATTCTTTTGCTGCCTGCCATTGGTTGCTACCCATCGTGAAATAATGGATCGGAAGCTCTTCTTTAACACCATTGCTTTCTCCTTTGATGACATAGTCTAGCCAACGTATGGCTAAACCTAGTTCATCTTTGACAGCCTGCTTGCCAAAATCTCGGTCACCAACGATTTCGTTTAAATGACTGCTAGCATCAATTGTGATGCGCAGATCTTTCGAGTTCGCTAGCTTTTTAAGGTGTTGGTAACTATTAAAAGATGCGCCAGCATAGTAGTCATGCCAGCCACTCATAAGGTAGACAGGAATATTTATCTTTTGGTATTTCCCATCCTTGCCATCGCCACGTAGGCTTATTTCTTTCCAGTAATTATCAAATTCTGAGTGGCTTACATAATCTTTCCATAGATTTGTGTCCTGCGATTTTACAGGCGGTGTGAATAATTCGTCGAGCGTTAACAATGGACGATGCTTAAAATAGCGGCTCCACCCATACTGTTCAATTGTCTTTTGATCGTCGTCGGAGTAGGCGCGTCCAGACGCGCTCATGGCCAGGGACAATGCGCCGTTGCAGCGATAGACGCATTGCCACAAATCGGCATTTATATTTTGTGGAATAATAGCTTTGAGGTTAGGATGTTGTTTAACGGCAGTCAACCATTGCGTCGCACCCCAATACGATTTACCGTACATGGCAATTTTACCGTTCGACCAGGGTTGTTTGCTGATCCAGGTGAGGCTGGAGTATCCGTCTTCGGCGTCGCCAAAAAACCGGTTCATCCTCCCTTGTGAAGAACCATGCCCGCGCGTCGCCTGACCAATGTAAACGTAGCCACCGCGCGTAAATCTCTGCGCATCATTTTCTGAGCCAGCGCTGTACCCACGGGTAAATACGACTGGAAATGGACCTTGACCGGTGGGTAGCCAAACTCTGGTTTGTAATTGAATCCCGTCTGCCATTGGAATCATTAGATCCTCGGGTGTTTTTGATTTACATCCAAAAAGGCTCAGAGCTGAAAGTGACAGAAGAATTGCCTTATTGAGTTTTGAACCCATCGGAATGAGTACCTTCGTTTTCCCATATGGCGTAGCCGAAGCCGGATTTGCCAAATCCATTGCCATTATAGAATAAGTAGCGTTGCTTGCCATGATCGATGACATGCGGATAGGCGAGCATCTCAGAGTCCCAGTCAGAGGCGGACACGCTAAGATTTACTTGTTCATCCATTCGTTGCCATTCCAATCCATTGGGGGATTCTGCATAGCCAATGCGGTAGCTGCGGGATCTGTCTTCTCGATAGTTGTTGCCCTTGCGATAGGCGTACCACATTTTATAAATGTCATTTTCAATAATCACAGAGGATTTAACAATACCACCCTCATCAGGTGATTTGTAATCAATGGCGACGCGTCCCTCTCTACGCCAATGGATGCCATCGTCTGATTCGGCGTATTTAATGTGATAGTACGGTTCGTATTTGCCACTATGTTTTTGCCATTGAGTGCAGGAAAGGTACCAATTTTTCCAGATTCCTTTGTCGATTAACACGCAAGAGGTTCCGGTGAAATAGGGCTCGGCAGGGGTTGGACTGAAGATCGGACCCTCGGCATATTTAACAAAAGATTGTCCGTCATCTGTTGATATCGCCAGGCCAATGGAGTTGTGATACGGGATGGTATTACGCACCGTCCAGCCAA
Source organism: Lepetodrilus schrolli (assembly GCA_032361225.1). Taxonomy (NCBI): domain Eukaryota; kingdom Metazoa; phylum Mollusca; class Gastropoda; order Lepetellida; family Lepetodrilidae; genus Lepetodrilus; species Lepetodrilus schrolli. Next base: position 5,597 of record JAUTBT010021628.1, read on the forward strand.
TATAGTAGAGATATTTCTTATCTTCATGATTTACAATCCATGAGGGCATAACGCCGCAATCGTCGAAGGTCCCCGGTTTTCCCAAAGGCAAGATAGGGTGGTCATGGGTGTAAATTATCTGGCTAGGGTCTCGAGCTAACACATCGATATAGCTGGTTCGGCTGCGGCCTTGCGAATCGCGTGTTGCAAACCAGACACGCAATGTTTCTTTATCAAGCGTATCAACCACGGGCACCTGAGCATGTGATTGGTTCCAATCATATTGACCTGCGGGGCAATAGATCAGACCTTGTTTAATCCAAGGCATTTTAGAATTTTAAATCTCTACTGGATATTCGGGCCTTTTTTGCAGGCACTCCTTTATAGACGCCCCAGGGCTCGGTGTCTTTTACGACAGATGCGGACATCGCGATCAGCGAGCCTTCGGCAATGGTCAGGGCATTGCGAATCGTGGCATTTACGCCAAAGAAACAATAGGGTTCTACCGTGCAGTGGCCCGATAAGACGACGTGCGAAGTAAAAAATACATGGTCTTTGATGATACCGTGGTGACCAATGTGATTACCGCTCCATAGAACAACATTATTGCCAATGGGGGTGAAGGGTTGGATGGTATTGTCCTCAAGGATAAAGCAGTTTTCACCAATTTCAACTTGCGGGAATACGGTAGCTTTAGAACTGACATAACTGATCATCGAGTATCCAAGGGCCTTAATGCGCAAATAGACTTCCTCTCGTTGTCGATTCATTCCCTGTTCGGACATGGGCGCGAAGAACTGAAAATCATCAGTGGGGTAATGTTCAGTGACATCTTCCATCGCAATCACAGGTTTGCCTTCGAAGGTGGGGTTTCCTGGCATATATGCCCGATCAACACAGAAGGCTACGACCTCGTGGGCGCTGTCATGAGTCAGGTAAAAATGCGCCAGCGATGCGATGTCGCGTAAGCCAAAGATGAGAACCTTAGACATGGTAATTATTCTGAGGGCGAGCTGGGGTTAATTCCATCGTACCCACGTTTCATATCGATGCCCTGTGTTTCATCCGCATAAGGGGTAGAACAGTACCCCATAATGGCGCGTTGATTATTAGTGAGGGTTTCATAAATCGATGCTGGCAAACTCTTGGGGATATCAAAGGCCTGTTTAATCCACCAGCGCGCAAAAGTGGCGATCAATATCCAACGGCTTAAGTCCGTGGCATTTTCGGTAGTGCCATGCCAAATGCGGCTATCCCAGATCAATAGGTCTCCGGCTTCGGCTATCACTGGGATAGCTTTGTTGCGATCTTCTTGAGTAACGTATGTGCCTGATTTATGGGATCCAGGCACAATGACGGTGCAACCCTTTTCCTCATTCATGTCTTCAAGAACGATTGCGTACTGCATTATGATGACATGGTCACCGCGATAGGGAACAAATGAATCAATATGCATAGGTAGGGCACTACTGCTACTGCGGGCAAGATAGGAGCGCATTAGATAATTTGCCTCATCGGAGGGTATTTGCTTGTACCACTCATCGTTCAGGAAGTGTCTCAATACCGCCTGACCTTGTTCATTGAAGAAAAGTAGATCAAGAAAGCGAGCATCTTTGTTCTGCAGGTTATACAGGATGGGTTGGTTTTGGTTTAGATATGGGACTGTTTTGGCCTGTTTTCCGCGCATTTTTTCAAGCCAGTGCAGTACCAAATCCAGGGAGGAGCGTATTTGGGAGGGTGTCAAAGTGGCGGGTATGCGGCAGTATCCATCATCACGAACCTCACGTATGAGTTCTTGTGTTGTTTTCACGCTGTATACAACTCCTTGAGTATATTGTTTTAGCTTAGAGTCTCATGATCAGCCTTACCTTGGATAAAAGATAGACTACCGAAATACTGGTATAGTTAGACTCTAGTATCGAGCTATAGTGCGCCTCTATTAATTCTGGGTTGAATGGGCCAATCCACGTATAATAGAAGTGGCTTAGGGAAGCTCTGAATAAGTCCGATTAGGATTAAGAGGAGAAAAAAGAGTCTGTAAGTTTCGCGAACTAAGCCGTAATAGTTGTTCTATTGCGGAGATTTTCGGGGAAGTTACAGGTACTTTTAGCTCGCTTAAAATAATTGGGACTTGTTCAGGGCTTCCTTAAAGAAGCCTAACTGAATTAGGCTGTGATGTCCCGAGATGAGATGCTTGAAAAGTCTCAGTTCAATATCGGAGAGTTATACGGGTACCGAGGTGTGTTTAAGGCAAGATTGGGCTTGGCCATTGGACGCATTGCGCGACTAATAATAAAACACGTATTTTATAGCGTTTTTGGGATTGTTCCTAAGATTACACTATATAGGGCACCTCTATTAATTCTGGGTTGAGCAGATTGAGATTCAGGATTTCTACCCGAGGGCATTTCCTGCGGTCACCCGCAAGGCACTAAGTGCTTGTAATAGTTATTCTATTGCGAGTGCTTAGTAACGCAGTTATTGGGAATCCTGGGCTCAAGGTGCCAATCCATGAATAAATAGAGGTGCCCTATAGATGGCCGTGGAATAACCTAAGCAGGTCATCTGTTCTGTCAGGATGAATTAATAGCGAGGAATATAAGTATAAAAAGGGGGGGTGGATCCTATGCCATAGTGTCCGCCATTACGCGCGGTGGCTCCTCACGTTCATACATCATCATGTTCTATCTATTCTGGTTAAGTATTGGGTTTATAGGTTATACCTTCATTGGTTATCCCGTTGCAATTTGGGTTGCTGGTCGGCTATCGAGTGTATTGCCAAACTTATACAACCCTCAGCCTCGCAAAGATCCCATTTCCCCGGATATTACGGTAGTAATATCTGCCCACAATGAAGCTGAGTATATTAACGCTAAAATCGAATCATTGCGGTCATCGAATTATCCGCAGGACAAAATGCGTATTTTATTTGTGTCCGATGGATCACTCGACGAAACAAATCGAGTTCTCGCGGGGCATGCAGATATTGATGTTCTAGAGTACCAACCGCGTCAGGGAAAACCTTATGCATTAAATCTAGCAATGGAAAATGTGTCGACCCCGATTGTTATCTTTACTGATGCACGCCAACCACTTGCAATCGATGCGATTACTTTGCTTGTTAGGTCATTGATGAACCCTAAAATCGGTGCGGCAAGCGGAGAGCTTGTGCACTATAGTTCTACTAGCAGATCAGGTAGCCACGTAGGTCTTTATTGGTTGTATGAGAAATGGATTAGAAAATCCGAGTCACGTGTGCACTCGGTAGCGGGTGTTACCGGGGCTCTATACGCTATTAATACGATCGACTACAAGCCCATCAGTGAAGATACTATTTTGGACGATTTTGAAATCCCCATTCAGATACTGAAGAAGGGGAAACGGATTATTTTGGTTGAAGGCGCTGAATTATACGATACCGCGCAAGAGGATACGCAAAAAGAAAAACAACGAAAAATTAGGACATTGTCAGGAAACTATCAGTCCTTCGCTAGGAATTATTGGTTGTTTAATCCTAGAAAAAACCCAATATGGATTCAGTTTATATCGCATAAAGTTATGAGGCTACTCATTCCTTATTTCATGATTATTGCTTTTGTAACGCCTTTTTTATTAAAGGGGTGGATATACAAAATCATTATTTTTTTGCAGTGTTTGTTTTATGCAAGTGCGTTACTTGGAAAGCTGTTGCCAAAGCTAAGGGAGAACAAGCTCATCAGCTTTTGTTATGTTTTCTTCGAACTTAACGCAGGCAGCATAATTTCATTGAAAAGATACTTTTCCAATCAAGTAGATGTTCTATGGAATAAAGTTTAGTGGCTAGATAGAAAATTCGTCAATATAAATGAGTGTAGCTCACAGGTTACAGTAACTTACAAAATAGAAAATCTTAATCTATCTGGCGAGCGAGCAGAAGTTAAAGCAACTGCGCGCCTATACTCTGATACTTTTGGGTTTTTAAATAGGGTCAGTTTTGGCGTAGAAACAGTGTAATTAAAAGGTGTGTGTTGGTGCCCAAGAAATTAATGACCAGGAAGGGGAGAATGAATTTAAACGATACAAAAACTGTTGAAAAAACACTTGAATCTCCAAGCGTCCATGAACATTGGAAGAAGGAGTATCGTACTCAAGAGAATGAGAGGTTTTATGAGCTTGCCTTTGACCGAATTGTAAAAGAATTTCAACTTACAGATAATATGACAGTGCTTGATGCAGGTTGCGGAACTTGTGCGCATTCAATCCGTTTGGCTAAACGAGGGGCGAGTGTACTCGCCACAGATTTCTCCCAAAGTGTGTTGGATATGGCCTTAAAAAACTTGAAAGAGAATGGTGTCGAGGAAAAAATTCAGTTGCAAAATGAAGATATGTTATCACTAAGCTTTCAGAGTGACTCCTCTGATCGAATCGTTTGCTGGGGTGTTTTGATGCATATTCCAGATATAAAAATGGCAATTTCAGAGCTCTCTAGAGTATTGGCTCACGACGGTATTCTAGTCTTGAGCGAGGGGAATCGGTATTCGCTTGACTCACGCATCATGCGTGTACTTAGAAAGGCTTTTGGAAGAGAGACGGCGACGCTTAAAAAAACGGCTGCGGGAAATGAATTTTGGGAGAGCTCACCTACAGGTGCTCTTATGACGCGGCAAGCGGATATTCAATGGATTATCAAAGAGTTTAAGATACATGGCGTAAGCTTGAAAAAACACCTTCCAGGTCAGTTTACTGAAATGTACACAAGAATTCACTGGGCGCCACTAAATAGCATGATACATTGGTTCAATAGATTTTGGTTTGACAAAGTTGAGAAATCTTTCATGTCATTCGGAAATATCCTGATATTTGAGAAAAAGATACAATAACTAAGAGTTCATGGTGCGGTAGTTACCATTTATTGGAATGTAGGTGTAGCAATCATCTTGATCGGACCGTCCTACTACCGTGCACTTAATTTGTCGCATGGCAGGATCGTGCTGACGTTAAAATTGACAACGGATACGGTAAAAAGTCTGCCCATATAACTTGAAGGAAAACACTTTCGAGAGGAGGCTTAACATCGAAAGAAGTATATGATAGTGGGGGTAGAAGTGACCTTTTTTTTAATTTTGGTTTCGATTGTGCTGATTCTTATTCGTCCACAGGACTATATACCCGGACTTCAAGATTCATCGATTGTTAACTTCGCGTTGATTTCTACGAGCGTATCTTGGGCTGCTGGTTCACGTCAAAAACTAGATTTTCCTCAAGTTCCAATCTTACTAGCGTTTGTAGGTTGCATGGCTATCTCTGTTCTCAGAAGTGATGGGGCAGGTGATGTTTGGGATGATTTGATGAAGTTTTTCCCTTCAGTAATGCTATTTGTTTTTATTGCAACGATCGCGACGTCTCAATCTCGAATTACGGCGATTATGGATTTGATTGCAGTGTGTGCCTTTATTATTGCAATTCATTCTATTCAACAATATAACAACGGGGTAGGTTGGACTGGGCTGGAAGTCTTGATTGAGCACGATATAAAGCGAATACGTTATTTGGGCATATTTAATGATCCGAATGATCTGGGATTGTTGTTGGTTACCTCACTTCCTATTGTTTTTTATTGGCTTGAAAAATCGAGTGGCTTACTCATAACGATAATCTATTTATGTGTGCTAAGTGTCCTCCTCTATGGAATTTATTTAACAAATTCCAGAGGATCAATGATGGCAACGGGTGCAATTTTGCTATTAATGTTTTGGCGCCATTACGGATCTATGAAAGCACTTGTCCTTGGAGGTATAGGAGGCTCAGCGGCATTGGGGATTTCATCGAGACTTTCGACTTTGGAGGTAGGCGAAGAATCCGCTTGGGAACGAGTCTACGCCTGGGACGAAGGTATTTATATGATGCTCGATAGTCCTCTTTTTGGTGTGGGATACCTGAATTTTGACCAGTTATATTACCTTACTGCGCATAATTCTCTTATTCTTGTGTTAGCGGAAACGGGGCTTATCGGTTATACGCTTTGGTTTACATTCGTCGGTTCTATTGTTTTTCTCTTGTGGACCCTTATTAACCTTCAGCAATCAGAGTTAACAGACGATATGAGTATTGATGAGGTCGATTCTTGGAGGGAGTACCAGAAAATTGGTTGGGCTCTATTTTTATCTCTGGTCGCCTACTTAATTACAGGATTTTTTCTTAGCCAAAGCTATATTGTTTATGTATTTATAATATATGGTGTAATTTTAGGGTATTACCACTTAGGTCGAGAAGAATATGAGTTTGTCCCTCAACAGAAGTTGGGTATGTCTGAATTTTCTAAATGGATTATTTATTCGGCACTAAGTGTAATTGGGTTGTTTATTATGGTTAAAGTATTGATTAAGCTGGCGGTCTAAGGATGTCATATCGAAAGAAAATCCTTGGTAATAGCTTCTTTTATGGTTTAGCTGGATACCAAGAGATCATCGTTGGAATGCTTGTTTCGATATTGGTGGCTAGACAGCTTGGCGCCGAAGATTACGGGCGGTATAGCCTAATGATGTGGTTTGTTGCGTTTGGGGTTACGCTTGCATCGGGTGGAGTAGTGACCTCTATTATTAAATTTATTGCAGAACAGAAAGGTGATGAAGGTCAATACTCCATACCCTCTATAATCAAATATAACTTAAATATTTTATATTTTAAGCTACCATTTTCTATTGCACTTATCGCAGCACTGCTACTAATTATTGAAAAACGTTTACCTACTGATAATACAAAGTTTCTATTTTGGATTGTATTAATAGCCATTTTTCCTAAGGCTCTGCAAGCATTTTATATATCCGTACTAAAAGGGATAGAGAGTTTTAAAAGCATATTCTTACTCAATGTCATAGTAACGCCCATTAACCTCTTAGCAGTGATTTACGTGGTATGGATAGATGGCGGTATTACTTCCTTCGTATATTTGTATCTCGGAATAACCACTCTTTATTATTTGGTTTCAAGCTATTATGCAAGAAAAGAAGCTCCCGATTTAAGAAGAAAGTTTGGCGCTAGCCCTATAGCTTCTAATAAAGCCAATATGAATCAACAGATTAAGTATTTATATCTGGGAGCATTACTTGGTTTTTTTGTTGACAGGCAGATGGAAATCTTTTTTCTGAGTATGCTAGCAACGCCAGAAGCCGCAGGATTCTACAATGTTGCGTTTATGCTCTCAATTTATGCGGTTGAGTTGATACCTGGTCTATTAGTCGGAGTTTTGCTTCCGGTGATGGCAAAGTCACGAGCGGATAGTATGGAGGTCCAAGCATATAGGTATCGGGAGGTCGGTCGGTATTTGATGCTGCTTACTGCGCCCGTAATTGTTTTTGTTGCTGCATATGCGGACGTAATCATTGAGATGTTATATGGGCAAGAATACAAGGCAGCGGCTATACCCTTAGCTATACTGGTATTGGCTGCAGTGCTTGCTCCTTTAGCGGGGTTGGCTAACAGTCTTTTAGTTAGTCACGAACGACAAAAAATGGTTTTGAAGCTAATTTTTGTAACCGCAATATTGAATATAATTTTAGACTATGTGCTGATTAGCCTGTTCGCATTATATGGTGCAGTGATTGGCTTTACAGTGGTTAAACTTGGCCTTTCGGTTGTACTCATAATGTATGCATCTAATCTTGTAAAAACAAAATTAGATTATAATTATTATCTTAGAGTGCTATTGTTAGCTGTCCTTGCTGTCATTCCTTTGGTATTTTTCAAAGGTGTTGCAGCTCCGGTCTTTGTCTTTGTTTTGGCTGGTCTTGTATTTACAATAACCTATTTTATGTTCCTAGTGCAGTTTAGAATGATAACTGGAGATGACGTTGTTCTTTTGCGAGATATTAGCAATAAACTTCCAGGAGGTATTGCACTCAAGACTAACTGGTTATTTACGTGGATGGAAAGTAGGCAGTTATAGATATAATTAGATGAAGAAAGCTATAAAAGGTATCGTAAAAAAAGGATTAGCATCCGTTAAATGGAGGTCTATTCCAAATGCGGCTTATTGTTTTAACTATCATAGAATAGGTGACTCTAAAGATACTCAATATGATTCTGATATTTATTCATGTGATAGCGAGGTATTTGCATCACACATTGATTTTTATAAGAATAATTTCGATATTATTACGATTAATGAACTAGAGGAAATTGTTGATGCTGAAGAGGTTATTAAAAATAAATTAGCATTGATAACGTTTGATGACGGGTATATCGATAATTATACAAATGCATATGAAACCCTAAAAAGTAAAGGAGTTCCGGGAGTGTTTTTCGTTCCAACCTCCTATGTTGGAAGTAAAATAATTCCGTGGTGGGATGAGATCGCTTGGTTGGTTAGAAATACCCGCTTAGATTCCGTGAAAATTGCACAATGGGAAGGCGCTATTAATATCGATAAAAATAGTATTGAAAAAACTATACGGACGGTACTGCTAGAGGTAAAAAAAACTAAAAGAACTAAAATGAACGCTATTCTCATACAACTGAGAGATGCTATGGAATGTCAATTAGAAGATCAATTGGAGGATCTTTTTATGAGTTGGGATCAGTTAAGAGAACTGCAAGAAAATGGTATGGGGATAGGATCGCATACTCATTCACACGAAATACTTTCTCATATTAATAAAGATCTCCAGTTACAAGAGCTGGCTAAGTCTAAAAAAATTCTAGATGATGAGTTACATAAGTCTATTTCATCCTTTGCTTACCCTGTAGGAAGGAAGGGCACTTATACCAAAGAAACAATCGAAGCACTTAATGAGTGCGGGTATAAGTTAGCATTTACACAGTTGTTAGGTATGAACACACATCCTAACAAACACCGTTTCGAACTTCGTAGGTTTCCTGTTGATCGGAGTATCGAAGCAAATATGATTCCACAACTTGTATGTCTTAGCTAGCCTGGTTTTATAAATGTCTTTTTTTATATTTACATTCATTGCTTTTATTCTATTACTAGTAGTTATCATGGGTATCGAGGTGCAAAGGAAGAACCTCCAGTTGTGGATTGGATCCTGGATTAGGAAAAACTGGAAAGAAGATCATAGTAAACCCGTGCATATATTATTTTGTTTCGCTGACCATTTTGAACCACAGTGGGGAAAACCATCGTATCAAATAGAAGTTAACCGCGTAGATCGTTGGTGTACAGACTACTTAAGTATCGCGAAAAGGCATATTGATTCTGATGGTCGCCATCCGATCCATAGTTTCTTTTATCCAGAGGAAGAGTATCGAAAAGAACACTTGGATAAACTCCAAGGCCTTTGTATGAAAGGTGTTGCTGAAATTGAAATACATCTACATCATCACAATGACAATGAGAAGTCGTTACGTGAGAAGCTTAGTCGTTTTATTAATACCTTATCGCAACATCACGGTGCTTTATCCACAAGTGAATCTTCCAATAGACTTGCTTTTGGTTTTATACATGGAGATTGGGCATTGGATAATTCGCGTAAGGATGGCAGTTGCTGTGGCATAAATAATGAACTTATTATCCTTAGGGAAATGGGGTGTTATGCAGATTTCACTTTACCGTCTGCCCCAAGTGATACTCAGACTTCAAAAATAAATAGCATTTACTACGCAAAGGATGAGCCACAAAAACCAAAATCTCATAATAAGGGTCGCGATGTTCAGGTTGACGGAGAAGAGTGGGGCGACCTCATGCTTATTCAGGGGCCGCTTGGCTTAAACTGGAAAAATAGGAAATGGGGGATTCTTCCTAGAATTGAAAATTCAGATATTAGTAAAAATTCACCACCAACCCACGAGCGGATAGATCAATGGATAGATGTGGGTGTGCACGTACGGGGTAGGCCTGAATGGGTGTTTGTTAAAGTCCATGCCCATGGTGCGGGTGAGCAAGACATGGATGTCTTATTAGGTCCTCCAATGGACGATATGTTCTCTTATTTGGAAAAAATGTATTGTGACAACGAGAACAAATTTCTCCATTACGTATCTGCTAGAGAAATGTATAACATTGCCAAAGCAGCTGAAGCTGGAGAAATGGGAAATCCTAATAAATTTAGGAACTATATTCTGTCACCACCCGAGAATAGTGGAACTGGAGTGTAGGGGGGTGTTAAACGGAAGAGACAAAACCGTCAAAGACCTGATTGTTTTTGGTGAGGATTGGGGCGCTCATCCGAGCAGCACGCAGCACTTGGTCAAACTGCTCTCAGAAAACCGGAAGGTTCTTTGGGTGAATTCTATAGGCCTTAGGCGGCCACGTGCAACTATTTCTGATTTACGCCGTCTCTTTGCAAAATCTCGAGCACTGCTAAAAACTTCTTCAGCTATAGCATCATCACCTCAAGTACTTCCGGTACAGGTTATTCAGCCGAAAGCAATTCCGTTTCCGGGAAATCGACTCGCTAGGATGTTAAATCGGATATTGTTATCCCGCTCAATTAAACCGTCGATTGTTCGTGAAAATATTAAGAATCCTATACTATGGATTTCATTGCCTACTGCGGTTGATGCAATTGGAGAACTCAATGAAAGCGCTATCGTCTATTATTGTGGGGATGATTTTGGTGCATTAGAGGGCGTTGATCATGGTCCAGTTTTGAAGTTAGAGGAAGAGCTAGCAAGTAAAGCCGATTTAATTTTAGTCGCAAGCCCGATTATTGGTAAGAAATTCAACAAGGCAAAAACCCACGTAATTTCTCATGGGGTAGATTTTGAGTTATTTTCGCGGCAGGTTCCACGAGCCCCTGATCTAATCGACAATGGTCCAACCGCGGGGTTTTACGGTAGCCTTGCGAGCTGGCTGGATATTGATTTGATCTGCGACACTGCCAAGCGTCTACCTAATTGGACGTTTTTTATGATAGGGAAAGTAAGTACAAATATCTCTAGACTACAAGCAACCTCAAATATTATATTGCTTGGTTCACGCAAACATGCAGAACTTGCTTCCTACTCCCAATACTGGAATGCCTCGCTGCTACCTTTTAGAAATACAGATCAGATTAAGGCATGTAATCCGCTTAAACTAAGAGAGTATCTGGCTGCAGGTAGTCCAGTAGTCAGTACTGAGTTTCCCGCGCTCGACGGGTATCGTGATTTAATTTCAGTAATAAAAACGGTAGATGAATTTTCTCAAGCATTGATTAACTCTTTAGATGATAAGAAAGAAAATAGAAATGCCCGCCGGGAGAGAGTTCAGGGTGAAAGTTGGGTTTCACGGTCTCAGGCGGTGGCCAATCTAATAGATAACTTATGAGGTTAGGTAAGATTGGAAAATGAGTTTGGTGTCTCAGCCCCTAGTTTTTCTTGGTGCAGGTTAGTTTTTAGGCTAATAAACGTTTGTAGATAAGAACAAATTTCTTTGCCCGCTCTCTAGCTGAAAACTTTGGAAACAAGGATTTTTTTGCTCTAAGCCCCATTGTTATTAAAGTACTAGGTTTTAATAGTATTTCGTTGAGTTTACTACCCAATATTTTAATATTACCTGGAGGTACTATCCATCCAGTTTCCTCGTCTACAATGACCTCGGATATTGCGCCGACGTCTGTTGCAAGAACGGGTTTTCCAAGCGCCATTGCTTCTAGCATGACATTAGGTAAACCCTCAGATAGAGAAGGTAGCACAAGTAAGTCAATAGCTTCGTAATAATCACGCATGTTTTTTTGATGCCCGTGAAAGAATACTCGGTCAGATATACCGAGCTCTTTTGCAAGATGTTTCAGTTTTGATAAATCTTGGCCATCCCCAACAAAAACAATAGAGGTGGCTTGGTTGTTATTAAGCTTGCTAAAGGCTGCTAATAATATTTCCAAACCTTTCTCAGGACTGAGCCTTCCGAATGCACCCAGGAGTATATTGGTATTGGTTACCCGGCACCGTTTTCGGATTTCCTTGCCGCCCACTTGGCTTGATATTTCTGTTTTATCGATCGCATTCAGTATTAATTCGGTTGACTTAATTTTACCTCGAGAGCTTAGGAGCATATTGTAGAGAATAGGGGAGACTGCGATTGCCACGTCCGCCCGGTTTAAGAGCCATTTATCGAGTTTGTTGTATATTCGAATTTTCCGATTTTCATTGGTGTAGCCATGGGCAACGGAAATCCAAGGAATATCTATAGCCCTTGTCACTAACCAAGCAATAAGGTGCGCTTTAGTGCTGTGTGTTTGTATAATATTAAAACGAAATTTCTTTATCAATTGGTAGGTTTGAAGTATTGGCGAAGGGTCTAGGAGATGGTTTTGCGTAAAGAGCTGGAGTTCTACCCGTTCTTCGGCTGCGCGCTCAATAAACTCTTGGCTGCTTGGGTTTTTATACTTAAAGTTACAAAGTTGGAAATCAAATGTTGCTTTCGGCGCATTCCTGATAAACTGGAAGAGGCCTTTTCCAGGGCCTCCAGTTTTGAGTGAGTCGATTATAATGAGTACCTTGGGTTTATTCATGCTTCCAGTTAAGTGCTTTCAGTTACTCTCCATCTTACTACTCGCTGAGTAGTAAGCTTAGATCTTTGTTAGATGGGTGTTGAAATACCGCGCCCGTTATTGTGAATCTATTATCACACGTGTGAAAGCATCGATACAATAAACCCGGAGGAATGGTCGAAGAGCATGGGACTTACGTGCAAAGTATTAGATTCCCAAAAGAAGTTTTTTTTATACCGAAAGCAATGGAATCAACTCTTAGAACAATCACGCTCCTGCACTTTTTTTATGAGCTGGGAATGGCTGGATACCTGGCTGTCCGTGTATGGTGAAATTGCTGATCAACTTCTTATTATTCTTGTTTTCGATATGGATGATAAGTTAGTAGGTGCGATGCCGCTCTATTTAGATAAGGCAGTGAATGCTTCTGTAACCCGTCAGCAGCTTCGGTTTATTGGGAGTGGTGAAGAAGAGTGGGAAGAGGTCGCAACCGAATATCTTGATATAGTAACACTCCCTGGAATCGAAGATAGGGTTTGCCATTTTTTGTTTAATAAGCTTCAGGAACTTGGACTAAGTTGGAGTGTATTTATTGTTGAGAATATACTGGATAACTCGATATTTTTGCAACAGTTAGTACCGATTATATTAGATAATAAATACAATTTTATAACGAATATATCCGGTCAAAGATATCGAATCGATTTGCCTGAATCCTGGGTCAACTTCGAGGCTGGGCTTGGAAAATCAATGCGGAAAAAGGTACGCCAATCTAGAAAGAAAATTCAAGAGATGGAAGGTCATAAATCGAAAGTAACTAACAATGTTAAATTGGGTTTCTCTGAGTTAAAGGCATTACATGACGAACGCTGGAAGAAGAAAAATATGAAGGGTGCTTTTTCTAGTCCGAAGTTTATTGCATTTCACCACAAATTTATGGCTCGATTACTAGAAAATGGGAAGCTACGCTTGCGTAGAACGAGTATTGGCGATGACTTGATTGCCGTTTTGTATAATATTCGATTTGCGGAAACAGAATCCTACTATCAGAGTGGTTTTAATTTACAGCTTGGCTCTCGCGTTCGTCCGGGAATCTACGCCCATATGCAAGCAATCGAAGCTTCGATTGAGGGGAAAGTTAAATACTACGATATGATGAAAGGAAGCGAGGATTCTTATAAATCAGACTATGGTGCTGAGGTAGTACCCATGTATACGATACGACTTTACAATCGGACATTCAGAGGAAAGCTCTGTTACTTACGTGATATATCGCTTCGATACACGCGTAAGCTAAGAGATCGATATGCTTTAAGTTGGGTATGTCCGATCTCGAACGAGTCCCCCCCTACCCATAAACGAAGGGTCAGCGCGGAAGCTACAGTTTGCCTTGATCAAACATATTTCAGCGCTGATCTGAGCAGTTACCCCATATTCTGGCTGCTCGTGGAGTAGTTACGCAAAATCTAGAACAATATTGTTTCGTCCATTATAGCCGTTTTTTATATTTGGCTTGTCGTTATGTTCAATACGCTTATTCCCCTGAATAATAACGGTTGTATCTTCGGCGGTAGCGGGGGGGCGATTTAGTTTTGCTTTTGGCTTTGTCTGTTTTTTGGTAGAGTTTTTACTCAGTTTCTTTAAAACATGACGGCCTGTGTATTGTGGCCACTGAAGCTCACCAATCGCGGTTCGTATATTTTTAGCAGTGACGTGCCTTTCATGGTCGACGTAAGCAGCGACCATTGCCGCTTCACAGAGGATGTTGATCATACGTGGGATGCCAGCGGAGAACCGGTGAATTAATGCGACTGATGTATCGGTAAAGACACCATCCAATCTGGACCCTGCTACGGCGAGCCGGTATTGAATATATTCTTTGGTTTCCTTAAGTGAAAGCCCTTCTAGATCGTACCAGAGTCGCACCCTTTGGCTCAGTTGTTCCATCGGTGGAGATCGCAGAGTCCTAAGTAAGGAAGAGTGTCCTACCAAAATCAGGTTGAGGGCTTGTTCGCCTTTAATACGAATATCAGAAAGTAGGCGTAATTCTTCGAGAATACGGGGGCTTAGATGTTGGGCTTCATCAATTACCAGCAATACCCGCTTGCCATGAGATTTTTGCTGAATCAAATAATTGTTGAGTTGAGCGATTAGCTCAGCTTTTTCAGCACCATAGGCATTGATGCCGAAATTTGCTAACAAAAACCTTAAAAATTCGATTTCATTCATTTGGGTTTGTCGAATGAGCGTTACTGATATGCTCTTATCAACCCTCGCGAGAAGTTGTCTAACAAGCGTGGTTTTACCTGAACCCGTTTTACCCGTAACAACAGCGAACCCATCCCATTTCCAGACAGTATAGGACATATGGGCTTTGACTCTTGCATGTGCGAGGCTTAGATAGAGGAACTCGGCATCGGGTGTTAGCTGAAAAGGACTTTTATCGAGATCAAAATGTTTAAGGTACATGCATCGGTCCTGAGTTATTACTAATTTTATGAATCTAGCTTTGAGTGAAGTTCCGTTCTTCCGTAATTTGTAGTGACCTATTTTGAACGAATTTATTGAGACAGCTTTATTCTTTTTCTAGTTATTTATTACTAGCGATATGAGCAAAAAAATTTATCTGGCATCTATCAACTACTTATAAGAGGAACCTCAATCATCTTGCTAAGGAAGGCATTGAGCGTCTCATGGGATTATAGAGGTGTTCTTAGAAAAATGCTCGTAATATTTATAGAGGCCTGGTATGGGGGATTATGTTTATAGGTATGACCTAAATCCTGCAACCACTATCCTATAACATAGAGAAAATAGTAAACTCATCAATTGGTTAACGTCTATTTTATCCAACCAATGAGTCACTATTTTCATGAGTAA
>JAUTBT010021639.1:0-40345 GCA_032361225.1 Lepetodrilus schrolli
TTTCTGACGCGATATTGATAGGATGCGCTGTCTGTAGAGTGGCAATGCAGTTATCATCCTTGGTTTTGTCAGTACCATCCGATGCTCATAGGTTTACTGCAACATTCAGCACTACGGATGTTGTGGGTTTCCTCCTGCCATAAACTGACAAGCCGTGAAATAAGTGAAAGAATCTTGAGAGCGGCTCTAAACTCCAAGTAAAACATATAATATATATTTTATACATCTAAATTTATTGAAGTATATATTTCAACATTTGAAATGTTATTAGATTACGCTACAGTTGAATATATTTGTCAACAGTATCGTAATGTCAATAGTATCGTAAATAATGCAAATAACAACTAGAAACATTTGGTAATCTGTCGGGACTTTTTACAAAAATTGTTTTTATTAAAATATAAATATGTTTAATAGTTAATACCTTTACCGCATCCAGACCGGCATGGTAATATAATTAATCATTGTTTGCATCATCCGCACGTGTGGGCAACACACACAGACAATTCCACGCTCATACCCTGATGGTTCCGCCCGTCAGCGTGTTTATTTCACAAGATTGTGTCTCATTAAATCTTTAACCGGACAGTACCGGCTAATTCTGCAGGAGATCATTTGACCAAACCGACTACGTGAAATGAGCTGTCTTGATTTAGATTTTGACGCGGGAAGGTTTTCATTTCCGATGCAGCTCTGGGCGTCTTCGGTGTTAGGACCGCCGGCGCATTGTAATTACTTTCGTCGTTGAGAGTTCCCTGTCCGCTTTTGTTTTCCCGTTCTTATTTACAACGCAATCTCCTAGTTTATTTCGTTCCGGATCGAACGCTAATTAGCTTCCAGATTTTACTAATAACTGTAATTAACCGAAGCGCAAAGGCCGTTGCTGATTGTGAAATAAAACCATAGGCTTTGAAGGTCCGTGGGATTCAAAGAGAGAAAGAAAAAAAACATAGTTCGCATGTACACTAAAAAAAGGTTCACAACCGGATTAGGAAATTCATCGAGTAAGTTCATTATAGTATCAGATACCGCTCTTCCAACTGATTTTCCTTTCAGCTGTTGGAAAGGGCCGTTTAAATCCACTAATAAACGAGGATAATTATCCATGTTCATATGAAGGAGATTTCAAGATAGGGACAGGCCCGCCAACTAAAGAATTTGAAGAACGAAATAATTAGGTTTATTACAGGGTTCGATTTATGAATTATTACTGCTGTTCAGTTTCCCTTTATTTATGTATTACGGTTGATCCAATAGCTAAAACCTCAATGTCAACGTGCACAATGAACGACTGCTCTTGAACACACCCTAGTATTGAAAGGATTCCATCAGGGATCAGCCCAATTACGCTTGTTCCGTACACAAACTAGTTCATGTATATCTCGTTCCATAGCCAATTATATGCTTCCATTTCCATGAACATGTAGGAATATATTAATGTAATTATGTAAAATTAGATTGAGAAGGACGTATTTATTGACATCGATAATATAGTGTCCGTGAAATATTTTGGACAAATGCTAATAAGTTGATATATTTGATATATTCAGGAATATGTATCATAACTGTTGACCCCGTGAATGTACAGTAGCTATCGTACCACGCTCAATAAGAATAAGTAGATGTATTTAAGTGCAACATACGATTGAGCTTCAGATACATACTTTCATATGTACATATTTTCTTCATAATTTATAATATATACATAGAAAAATGTTTATGAAAAACAGAATTGAAAAAAAGCCATGTGGAAATACATGTATTCCGTAGAGTATTCTTGAAATAACAATAATATACTTTATAGTTTATAGAAATTGACAAATCTCGGAAATCATTGAATAATACTTATTACCACAATATATATTTCAATGTTGACAGTGCAAGTCTTCAAGACATTATTGTTTTCTAAGTAGGTGGTTGTAAAGTTAACTATGATTCTAGATTATTATAGACAAGTCAACAACGCGGAATTGTTTATCTGAGTTGTTAAGAAAATAATAAGTAATAGACATAAGTAATAGACATAAGTAATAGACATAAGTAATAAACAGTATTTTCTAAAATTCCGACCTATATAGAAACATTACCGTTCAATAGAGCTCTCTCCGATTGAAGCTGTTTCTCTAAATAAAAACAAAATATTCTTCTGCTAACATTTCTATAATCATACTACTGGACGTTTAGGTAATATGCCAGTCATTGCACATACACATAGTCAATATTGATTAATTAATATCAGTGTATAAAACCTTTGAGAATACAAAAAAAATATATGTAATGTTTTAGCGTCATCGTCGTGTTATTAAATCTTTGTGACATAAATATTATGTGTTCAATCACATACTATTTCTTCATGTTTCTTGTAACGACATTTGGTGATATATATAATCCGCTACAGTAATCATCCTGCAACGTTAATTAATATCAACCATAAATTAATTCTATACAATATCCACTCATCAATGTCATGAAATTATCGTACATCTCTTCTTACGTTAAATACACTCCACACGTTTAATTCCGCTGATATGTTTATTTTTGAATGTCTGTTTCACAAATATGTTCCATTTATATTTAAAGTGACATCTACATCCTGAGCTTCCTGGTTTGGCGTTTGATAAAATACGAGAGAGATGCTGAGAACCAAATCTTGGTACTAAGATCATCTGCTGTGATACAACGGCTTTCTAGATCTCTTAGTCGGCTTCCGTGGAGTCACGTGCGGTGTGCGCGCAAGTCTCGGGATGTCTCGCAGCAGGTTTTGATTTCCCTATCTCGGAAATTCGCGCGAGATTTGATGTAAATTCGTTTCTTTGCATGTTCGTAACTGTTGATCAAGCACGCTTCCTTGATTTCATAATTGCAAACTTTTCCGATAAGATAATCGTGAAAACGACTCTTCAAAAGATGCGTTTTAAAATTGGATCATCAATTGAGATCTTGAACGATATTAGCAACATATGCATGCTTTTGGTTCTTGGACTAAAGTGTGTAGTTATATCTCCTAATAACCTGAATTTCGAAATTGTGAAATAGTACATTACAATTAGTGTTTTAATAAGTAACACGTTGATTGCATTGATATAGTCGTTGTTTATTTAAAGTAAATATTACTTTAAAAATATAATTATCATTTTCAAATTCTTCTCAAGAAATTCTGATAGGATAAATATGATGTGTTGGACATTTACTGGAAACAATAACGTAATAACATAACTTACTTTAAAGGACGCTAGGATATTTTGTAGTTCTATGAAATGTGTGAAGTGAAGTGAGTGTGGCTTTACAGCGTGTATACAGTAGATGCAGCCTTGCCCTAATTACGATTTGCACATGCTATTTACAGCAGGAACAGTGTTTCAAAACACAAAGGTCGTGTTGCAAACAATTTCATGCCATTAGTATTGAAAATAGTCGAAACAAATCACGCCATAATATTATTTCTATGAATAATTCATACGACCAAGGGCGCTGATGGATATGATTGCACCGCATGACCTAAGTAGACAGACGCAATTTATTCCTGTTTCGTATTTAGACAACGGTATTGACAGTCCACTACTTTGTAACAACCGGAAAAAAAGCACACACACAAATAATAATGATAGTTCAGTACGAAACACCGTACTGGTTGAGTATTTTCCAAACGTATAACTCAGTCTATCGCCTTACATTAATGACAGATCCCCGCGGTTCTGGCGACACGGTCGTCAATCGTAAAGCAAGTTCGGTGTCCTACAGTCCTATGCAGTCTCGCAGTAACATGATCTAACACCTTTTAGTATACTGCCCTTAGGATAATGAGATTTGAAGAGTTTTAACTTCGTGACCCGTATAAAACGATTATTGCTACTACTGCTTTCAAACAAACGAGACGGTTCCCTCTCGGTATGGTTCTCCATCGATGTCAAAAGTTGTCTTTAAAGTGAAATACCAAAAACAACCATACTACCGGGGAACAATGTTTCGCTCAGTAGTCGCGTTTAATATGATAGTTTTGGTCTCAGCGGGATTGCGTTATTCGGGGGACAGTTTTATATATCTAAAAAAAACAGAAGGATGGCATAACACCCAGGAGGTACCCCCGGGGGACTACTGACTTTGATCCCGGCAAACAATTCTCCCAGACAGCAACGGCAAGGCGATACGGGTATTACTCCGCAAACTAATTTCAAATCATTTTCCGTTCCTATTGTGCCGAGTCTACTTTCCAACTGTGCCAGTGACAACATTGTTTTATCATGGCGACGTATGCTAAACAAGGCATGCGTCGGTCTAACTGCTCAGAACGTCTGGTAGTTGAGACTTTTATTCAAAATATTAACCTACAGGAACACCCCCTACAAGTCAGGCTTTATCGATATGGTTTGTGTATGTAGTCTCTACTTTACGCTTTCAGCTTTCAATGTATCGTCTGTGTACGAGGATTTAAGGGCGCTTCCATTTACCCACAAGGCGCATCTTTGGGTTTGGCTTTTGGGATACAAAAAAAAAAAAGGAAATTGTGGTCTAAAGTGATACCGTATTTGTTAGTGAGCGCCATGATGATTGAAATATCGGGGAAGAAAATAATTATGTATTGAATAAATCGTATACCGTATTGAAGCTATCGTCTGCACATTTGAAGAATACGTTTATTCTCAACGAACATGCAATACAATACAATAGAAGGTATGGACAGCACAGTACTATAGAGATGCACACCAAGCTGAGAGTTAATAAAATTAACAAAATATGAAGCTTTCGCAAGGAGTTTGTTAATTTTACTCACAAATGACTATACAAATTGAAATCAAGACTCGAGGATAATATTGTATCCACGGCATAATAACAATTGCATACTTATAAATAGATTGAACTCGCAAATCTTAAATGACTTAAATATACATAAACTACCATAGTATTGAACATTACTCCGGAAGATTGTCAAAAGCTGTAGGGTATTGTATTAGGGCTGCATGTCCGTGGCATCATGAGTTGAGTCTATACAGACATCTTGATAGCTACTGCAGAGAGCCAGCGCTGGGTTATTAAGCCTGCTTCCATCAGTGTTTTAGTAAAGTTTTGTTTCATTACAAAATATGTACTGTATGAAAGTATCCACGAGAAGATGGGATGTTTACCATTTACCATGACAGTGCGTTTCCCCGTGACTGAATGCGACCAGAGGACATTACGGTTTGACCACAAGAAAGTATATATTGGGCGTGCTTCAATGGCCATTGACGTATACGTACTACATCTGCACAATAAATTGCCAGGGCTAAAGGAGCACGTTGTGTGAGTTAAAGGTTCATTCTCAAACCAGCACAAGGACGCACGCGAGATAGACTAGTACATCCAAGGTATTTTTTTTTTACTATTGTGAAACGAAGTCCTTCCGATAAATTACCTCGACGTTATTATGAACCATCATCATCATCGCTAAGAACTTCTCTTCCAAAGTCACCTGAGCAGAAGGAGGCTTAAAGGCCCCCCTGCCAGTGTAAACCTTCAGTCCGTTCGTGGTCATTTTCCACCCGGAGCGAGCCGTGGTCAGTGGACACTAGGAGTCTATTTACAGTCATTAACCTCTTTGTTAATGTACCTGAAGGCTGATATCCAATTTGACAATCTAGTATGGCAAACACCCTGGAGGGGATTATGCCTGTACACGTACAGTGGTATATCTAGGATGGTGTATATAGTTATTATCGTGCAAACATATAGTATACAAATGTTTGTAATAAGCAATCAAGACTGCTGGAATAATGCGGGAATATGTAAATATCTTACAAGAAATATAGCAACAACGTAAAAGCAAAATTAATTCAAGCATGCACGTTTATTTTCATGCATTGATACATATGTTCTTATAATTTTATTTGTAACAATATTTCCCTCTGTACTATGTTTTCTTTGGGAGTTAATTGGGTAAATATTGAGCAAATGTGCGTTATAATCCGTGCAAGATAGTAGCTTACATTGACATATACAGAAACATGGCAAACAATAATAATTACAATCTCACTTTAAAAACGAGAGATACCGGATTGTGTTTCAAATCGCTCGTCGAATTCCTTGTATCCGCGACAATATGTACACATCAATCACGTTGACAAATTCAGCCCTTAAAATAAAATTATAAAATAGTTCAACATTCCTGTCTTCACCCGGCTTCCTCATTTGCTAAGTATGATACAGGTGGTCCTTATCTTCATTGGACTGTATAAAACCAATATGTGAAATACCCGTATCTTCGCGTGTATAACATCTCTACATAGAGAATGCCATCGTAAACGATCAAAATCTGTTTCAATTACATATAATTTTCGGCTTTGGTGCTAAATCCTTTCCAAATGATCCCCTTTTCTTTCTAATATTCCCTCCTATCTACACCTCAAGGTATTAGCAGGACCCTAAACTTTGAAAAGGCCCTCTTTCAGGGGTCAGCCCTAACATACAACACCATGCTTAAGTGTAGATTTAAAACACGGCTGGGTGAAAAGAATGAAATGCCTGCCGACAGAGCGGGAGAAATTTAACCCGGATATGAAACGGGTAGCGAGAGGTCGTGACAGCCCCGTGTGAGAACGGTTGACGGCTGGTTGATAAATGAGGGTGACTGAGACTAACCGAAAAATGAATCATTTTCTGGCAGACGTCATTCAACGAGAGAGCGGACGGGTATCGTCTTCGGCCTGATTGACCCAAAACTATGACAGAAACACCTGAAACGAAATTTCATCTTTAAAATGGTCAGTAAAACCCGTAAGAAGATATCGTTTCTACACAGAAAATCATACACTATTTCTTGTTTTTCATTCCATATCATAACAAAGTAATGCAACTTCAATAATTATTGATAACCATAGGTATAATAGTATTATTACATACATGAAGGTGTAGGACTGATAGAACTAATAAGATTGCTAAATACACACGCAAACATGAATAAACACGCACGTACGCACACACAGTATATGCATCTGTTCCTGTTCCTATCCGTATCTTCACATACACACGCGCGCACGCACACGCTGCATCATTTAAAAACTCCACTCGGTCAGTATACATGTTCGTTTGTGTGCATTCACCCCCCCTCTCTCTCTCTCTCTCTCCCTCTCTCTCTCTCTCTCTCTCTCTCTCTCTCTCTCTCTCTCTCTCTCTCGAATTATCGCATACACGATATGACATTTGCTCTACGCCTACATCTCATATCTTACGTGCATAGATCTAACAAATATTGGTATACAAGTTTAAATTTCAAGAGTTATTAAATGTAGTATGTCCTATATCGCCAGCTTTTATGTTACTTGAGAAGTAATACGGTATATTAGCAATGTTGTTTTATTTCGGCCATTTTCCTCCTGCGAAGAAACAAATATGTATCGTGTCCTGCATAGATATTTTAAAGGGCAGATCCCTGTGAAAATTCCCTCATTGGTGCCGAAGGCAAAGTAGACCATGGAGATTAGAGATGCATGTAAAACGAGAGGCTACTTAGCGTCACGTGACGTGTCACGTGCTCCTCAGACGATATTTTTATTAGCCGTTTTAAAAAAGAAAAAAAAAGCTATTTTTCACGTCGACAAATGTACGTCACTTTATCATGGCATGGGACACTATCGAGTAGAGGGTGATATTTAGCATTTTGTATTTATCCTTCAATTTCCACGAAGCTCCTTACAGCGCATTTTGATTTTCTACTTCGGCATTTATAAGTTGTCGGACCGAAGGAGACGACCCTGAATAAAATGGCGGGAGTGTCACGGAGCAAGCCCAATCTTATCCATCCCCCATTATCCGGCCTGTAATTAAAACGTCTGTGTATAACATAAAATCAATGACCGAGATAAACTCGTCGTATTTCACTACAGATTCAATATTCTAAACACGATTAGCTGTCGTATTTCATGATTGGAGTACGGTCGGGGAAATATTACTTGCAGTGTTGCAATTTTAGCAAAAGCGATGAGATGCGCTTCAAACCTGTCTGGAGTTGACACTTCTCCAAGTCGTCCTCTGCGTGTTGTCGGGTCCTAGGGCGACAAACTCCGAGAGATGCTAAAGAAATACGCCACCAAACGTAGGTCCTCGCAGTCGTCGGGGGTAGGAAGCCGTTTTCTACATAACGTGCCGCCACAGGATGCGAATCGCAACACAGAATGACAAATAAAAGTCTGCCAAATGCCTGTAACCTCATTCAAACTTAAGACAACGTTCGTACAACACCTCGCGCGGCTGTAAACAATGTTAGACCATCGGGATGCGTTTGCTTATCTAGTAAGAGGGTGGATAATAGCTTCTTTTTTTTATATAAAAAGAACGCACGCTCATTCTCCGAAGCTTTAAAAATACGAAACGGGTGTGCGTATTTAACGTTATTCGGCAACGGGAGATAATTCTAACTAATCTGGGATTAACAATTGATTTGAGAAGGTAAGTTTAACAACATTGGATTTCCGTGTCCGTGCCTGTTGTGTTGAGTGTTGTCATTTATTTTTAAGGTGTGAAATTTATGTTCATATGCATAATATCAGTAACGCATATTTTCAAAGAAACCAAACAATATGTATTCTGATTTGTTGTTTGCCCCCCAGCTTCTTCAGCTGTACTCATCTAATAATTATCAGTGGGGTCTTCTAAGATATTCATTACGTTTTCTATCTACATTTGATGACATGTCTGCGGTAGAAACGAAGGACAGATCAATCTGGCATATCCATTTGTACGTTGACGAACAACTGTCAAACCAAATCTGTATGGCTGTCTATTGGCATAACTTAACGACTCGTCAGAACACATCTTAAAACAAATACAACGTCCAGCATTTGACGTCCATTTCTTGGCTTGTCGGCTATGCTATCAAGCAAGATATGTATTACAGAACATAGGCTGGTGAGCGTATCATTTATCTTTCTCATCAACGAAATCTATGATCCTTTGCCTCAAAGGAGTCCCACTGGGCTTCAATTATAAACCTCTGAGCACATGTTCTGCGCCAAGAAGTAATTTGCTAGCTTCTGACTTCATTAATTTAACACTAGCGCAACTATGGGCAGTGCTGCACCATATCACGATATATTCATTGTTTAATTACCTCCGAAAATTACTCTGTTAGAAGAAAATGTATTGTTATTATTATTATTATTATTATTAGTTTTATTATTTTGGAAAATGAACTAATATTGCACTGTATTTTCTTATAAATAAGGAATAAGTTTAAAGACTATGTCTGAATTTTTACAAATATAATGTATAATGCAAAAATATAGATGTCCTTGTATCAAATCTAAACTAAATGTATTAGGTATACATGAACTAAACATTCATTGATTCACGGTTATGTATAGTATAGTACGTTAGGGTAACGAAGCATTGATTCATTTAAATATTTTAACTGTATCTGCAATAATTCAATATGTTATACAACAATATGTTAAAACGACGTTTAACAAACTCACCAATACATTGTCGCACGGAATTATTTCTATACCCATTTTTATTAAAAAAATGACAAGCATATGGTTATAATTGCAAATATCCAGCTGTTAATATTGTCATAAGATCGATAACATATTGACAGCATATGTATTGTTAGCTGTATGATAAAAAAAAGGAAAAGCGAACCATCAATGGATTTAAATGTGCACACAACGCAGACAGTGGGTAGCAATGTTACAGGCATGCTTCGCCTCTATACGTATTCGCTTGAATATCACATTATGAAAATTGACATTCACAGCGTCGCCATTTCCTGATAATCTCCATGCTGAGATCTACTATTCGTCTGATGACGTCATCCTCTTCGTTTGTTACTCATGCATGAATACTTTGAAGTACGATTAAATATACCGGTGACAGTAATAGATATAAAATAGTTCACGTTAGCAGCGTTATTCGATTAATAACTCATATTTACAGTTATACAATGTGTATATAGACGAATAGTATGCTCCCATGTATAGGCCTATCAATATTGATGATAGCTAATTGGATATATGTATTGATGGGTGGAAGAATGATTGGATGAATAAGCATAGTTCTAGCGCAACTGTCAAGTAGCTTTATCCGAAAACGTTGGCAGCTGGCAAATTAAAATACTCATATGTACTCATATCTCAATGCATAATCCGTATTAATACAATTTTTTATATTTTTGGTTTTGGTTTTAAAGCTCTTCAAATGTTGCCATTAAATATGCATAGGAAAATAAAGAATTACAAAATACTACAATCTGAATATTATGCAATTTAAAAGTTACGACGTTACGTCCATTAAGGTTTGGCAGTCACCAGGAAATAAAACAAAGAGCATATTAACTAGGGAAAGTACAGTACTCATTAATAATACATGTAGTTAAAATATAATTGAACATAAAGTAACTAGGCAAACTGCAATATATATTGTATATCACATGTCTTTTAATATTAAATCTCAGTGCATAATATAAATACACAATGTCGATATAAAAATATAAAGTAAATACACGGTTCAATAATAAATTCTCATTAAAGAAGTAAATGTCTATTTTTAACGCTAATATTGCTCATTAAAATATAAGTCGCAGATATTTTAGAAATATGGTTTTAACTTTGTATAATTAAATTCATAATGTTTTTCTTAACATATTTAACGTGTGCATGTTTTCAAATATTTAAACAATAGATATAAAATAGTATTACCGCATTTACAGTAATTCTCACAATAATAGACATATCGCAGCGGTGGCCTGTCTGGAAATAAAAGGTAACATTACAATCCACCCTGGTTTACAGTTGTAACACATGCTTTGGCTCTATAATCTGCTATGGGCAGGAGAGCGAACGGCTGTGTGTCTGTATCGAGTTATTAAGTCTAATCGTGATGGCGAAACAAAAATCCCAACGACATCCAGCTCCCTGTTGATTTTACTATCTTATTGTTTATCAATTAATATCAGCGCCCCAGTACTTTAATTATGTGCGATATGCTGCTGTTTTCACAGCTGTGTATAAATGTTAGTAATAAACAGCAGCGGATATAGGTATAACATATTGAGCGACATTTTGCTTGAACCAAACAGAAGGCTGGGACTATTGAAATGCTAAACGCTTAAGATTAAGCGATTGGGAGGCATATTGAAAATTTCATTATAAATCTGCAATTATTAGAGAATACCCGCCGAGTATTTCAGCACTCTTGTAATTTACACGCTTATCTGTGTATTCTTTCATGTCGTATTTTAGAACAATAATATATTTACAATGCAGTGCTTGCATGAATTGTAAAAATTAAACGAAGGGAAAAATATTTTTGATCTATTATTCGAGAATTGTATAAGAATTGATATTTAATTAACATACATTAGATTTAATATTTGACGTTTTTGTGGAAATATCAAATTGTACATATATTGAAAACATTGTTCTATTATCTATATTGAAATGGGTGATGAATTTCGTCATATTAGTTTTTCATTTCCTTTTGTGAAATTTAAAATTAAATATATGATATTATTCCTTGACCCGCATGTCATGATAATATCATGTGTTAGTAAACATATGTGTATCCAGATAAAACGTTCAAATTAAAACATATTCATCAGATTTAATAACAAAAGTATGAAAAGCAATTATATTATTTAATATTTAATTAAATGTTATATGTCTGCCATTATCTGCAACATTTGAATAAAATAAAATACTGGTACTATATCTCGAACTCATCCTAAATTATTTATTTATTCCATAAACAATCGTAGTATTATTGAACGACGACGTGTTTGTGTGTTTGCATATAGTATCACAAAATAGCAAACTGCAAAATCATATCTGATTATTTTAATATAAATTAATAAAGCCTCAGATTGCTTTTTACGCGATCATAATATATTACATTATAATTATCGTTTATGAATCTCAAGCCCGTTCTAATGGCGAACACGATATATGGATTATATAATATACACATACCCAGCCTCTCGTGGATCAATCTCTAAATTTGGGATGAAAGACAATAAACGAAATGTCAGAAAAATCTTAAATAAGCCGTGTTTCTTTCGTTTTCTCACCATGGGAAAAAAACTCCCATCCAAATTATAAACAGGTGCACTTGCCCTATCTCCATACGCGAAATATCAAAAAGCTAATTAGCGTCTCCAATAATCTCATTTCCTAGGGAATTACCTCAATATGAAATAAACGGCATAAAGACCTTTTGAAAACCGCCGACCAAGAACTGAAGCGACGGAAAACAAGCCAATCCATCGGTGATAGCGAGGTAACCAAAGTCGGCTCCTAACTTCAGATAGCAACGATGGGTGTTGTGAGATCGTTATCCGCTCGTTCTCCTCAATCTGTGTATATTCCTATGAAATATAACTCGAATAGGTATCTCTAAAATCGCGGAAACTGATAAAAACGTAAATAAGGACCGCTTGATGAAAGAGATCGTTCGGAAGAGTTCTTTCTTGTTTCGGTGCGTATTTTCCTTCCCAAATACATAAGACCTCGTAACACTTTACAGCAATCTTTTTTTCGTTGATAAATCTTGGTGGCATTTTTTAAGGAACATAGACGTAGCCATGACAACGAAAATCATGTATCTGTTCCTATCAGGATCCCTGCTGGCCATGTTCATAGACATCGGTTACTAAAATCTTCGTCGAACATCCATTAATTATAATCGGTGAAAACATCCACCATTGGAAAAATCCATTTCTTTAGAAATGAGAAATTGGAACCGCAGATAGGTACATTTAAAATGTCCATTTAAGGTCTACTAGATATCTGTTCCATTGTTTGTTTCATACTGTCTGCAAATGCGTTTAACATAATGTTCCTTTCGGTGAGTGGAAATGATAATCATAATTATTCTTGTATTTATTTATAATTCCTGCGAGGGGAAAGCTCTGTGGTGTAATTAGATCTGTCTGCCATGAGCAAGATCACAGTCGAGTTGTGCATGACAATACTCAGGAACAAGTTTGAGGAATGTAAGTTGAACAAACAGAATGAGGAGACGTATACCATCCTTAATTGGTATGATTCCAAGACCAAACATGAGGCAGATGCTATTTTCTACAATAATCTTAGAGTAATTCACGCAACCTAGATTTACAATTAATGTACACGCGTAAATATTTAGTGTGTAGTTCTGTCTTCAATATATTCATACTTTTTTTTCATGTGTTCTTGATTCAAATAGTTTGCAATGGAAAGAATGTCCTACATTAGTTAATTATGGGCATTATTGAGGGATGGATAAAATATGTTACTCTTTTTAGAACGTGTTTGTATGTGTGTGTATGTGTGTTTGCGTGCGTGCGTGCGTGCGTGTAGTATGCTTGCACGTGATAGTTTTTATTCAAATAATACATATAGCTATAGCCGTGAAATTTAGGTAAACAGCAGACAATCCCTAACATATATTAATGTGTCCATCGTATTGATTTGTTCTCTTATAAATATACGAACAAATACATCTTGTACGCTAATGCCTCTAAAGATGGACATTCAAACCTGTTCCTACGACATTTCTGGAATATCAAACTACAGTATTAGCTGGCCATCATAGAACACTGGCTGTGAAGAAGTAGGACATAAAGTTTGCAACAAAGACTTCTACTATAAGGCTTGAGATTTGAATTGTAAATGTTGTTGGTTATGATTTTGTTATTGCAAATGCATGTAAATGCATACTCACTTGCTATAGGACACAACATATCAGATGTATGCATATATATATATATATGAGTACGATAATGTGTTATAGACTTATATTTATGCTGATACAACTATGATATCGTCTTTTAATATGTCTGGTACTTGGCACAAAAAGTGTGCACAATATTAGTTGTAACGGCAACATCCATACATGTATGATTACATTACTAAAATATACCGACATGTTCATGTTTTATGACACGATTCAGTGGGACCTGTCTGTAATTTTCTATTGTATAGTTAGTTCTATGTACATGACTTGTCCATGATGGCCTGTTGTAATGGAAAGTGATGTTACATCTTCGTTGTATTAATCATCATCACCATGCTCTATATTGGATATCTCAGACTGCTTCAAGCAGAAAGAAGACTAATGACCAATAAATTAATATGTCAAATTGCAATAAATATTATCTCTCGCTGTCTGTCTGTCTTTTTCTCTCTCCCCCCCCCTCTCTCTCTCTCCAACATATATACACACAATGTATACGGATGTAAGTGCATGTGTATATGCGCGAGTGCATATTACCATAATTCATAGATTCAGTTTCAAGAAATTGGATTTTAATTGATTTAAATATCGTGCTGTGTGTACGCATGGACAAATTTAACACCGGATAATAAAGCTACAGGTACTCAACGTAACATATGTTTCTTAATCCACATTCTCGTTAAGAGAGTTACATCCACAGGGAGCGACCATTGACTGTTCCGCGCATTTGAATTGCACTAGAAACTACGAATCCCCTCCCTTTAAATGCGCGAGGCGAAGTAAACAATCAAATAACAACTCGGAATGGAGTCAGGTAAACAGATCTGGACACCATCAAGTTAAACTGGTTAGGACAATATTGGGCATGTTGGGATACTCGTAACTTTGGCCTCAAAGACTGCTCAACACAAGATGGCGTAAAACTGTAGGGGTCGGCGTTAGGGAGCGTCCATATTGCTCGAGGGCAGCGATTCCGCCATCATAGTCCCTACCCCCGGGGTTTTACTATAGTTTGGGGGAAGCAACTTGATGAAAGCACGCTGCTTGCTGCTTCCTCTGTCATTACGTCGGCGTGGTGCCCCCATATTTGATTCAGAGGAAGATAATTATTCCGTGGGGCTCTACATGGTGGGGGGAGGGGGGGGGGCGGCATGATATACATGCTTAACTTCCACTTCTTACTACCGTTCCGTTCCGTGGATAACGTTTTCCAGGAATGGGTTATACTAGTGGTGTACGGACTGCTTTCCTTGACGTTCATTATCTTCATTATTCAAAAAATATTTACATATGTCAATACATCTGCACTGTATTGCAAGCTCTATATTGGAACTTAAGTCTTTCAAGTATCTGTCCACAATTTAACATGCATGTAAACATGCCCTCGTTAAAAAAATGTCAAATGTGAAATAATGTCAAACCTAAGAAATGAGCCATCGGTATATTTCTCATTTTATTTACACATAGTATATTCGTCAGAAAAAAAGATTGCATAGTTTATTCGTCATAAAACGATTGGAAACAGGTTGTCAAACTGATTAAATCCTCCAGAAACAAATGTCACAGGGTAGTAAAGTACATACAGATAGATATGGAAATATGTATACACACAACCATCGGTTCTACTGTCAATTAGTCAATGAGGAACAATCTGTTTTGGTATTGTAGGTATGAATTTAACGTATTTTTACACAAAGGACACACACGCAATACAAATATATGATACAAGGTATCATTATAGTTCTCTGGATGCTCTTCACGTTCAAATATGGTTGGTGTACAAACACAAATATAGAAAAGGAACCCTTCACACGATTGTAATGCCTGATGAATATACTTTGATTAAAACGAACCCATTTAATTGCGGACACTCTTACCGTAGCAGAATATGTGCACAAATTACGTTTACAGACGGTCTTCTTAACACCTACACTAGTGACAAACGAATGTGCAACAGAAATAAGTCGCATGTCATCAGCACGCGAGAAAGATCTTCCTCGTAATGCCCATTGCCAGAAGGATTGGTCATTCTGACTCTTCATATTGCGTTTATTATACATCACTAGAGTTGTAAGAGATGGGACGAGTAATCAATTTGATATCAATAAGAAGTATCCCTTCAGCACCAGTTACAGAAGGAATAAAGTACAATCTCAACACACCGTTATTCAACACCGCAATATATCTTTGTACCTCATTCCGGGATTGTTGCCAGACAGTTCATGTTTTATGAATGTAACGTTAATACGTGTTATTGTTGATGATACTGCTGTATGTTCTAGAGGTTTATGACTGATATGCCGTTGGTGGAAGGAGGGAGAGTTATGTTCGTGTTCCATAGACGTCTTGTAGTCAGGCGGAGACTGCTTCCAATAGCTGATAACATTGATAACCTGATGAACGTAATAGCTGGTAAACACTTGACGATTTACAAAACATGCAACCAGCACTCCAGGATATATTGATGATGTATTTATATACTACATTAATATTATTTTAATGCTCGAAATAAGAAGTGTTTATACGGCAATAAACCGAAATAACGGTACTGGAATTATGAAGACCAATTCCACCAAGTACGTGGCCGTTGTATCAGATACAAGGGCCTCACATTTAGTGATTATGTTCTTGCATGGGGTTACTAGATTGATGGATTTTTTAGCGTGTGAACAATTGTATGTATATATATTTTATTATTGGATTTTTCTTTATTTCCTAAGGTGCGGGAAGTGCATATGTTTTATATTATCACATGCCAAATAATTTTGGCAACCTAAACATTAGTACACATATAAAATGGACACGTTAAAATATAGACCTATATTTAACAAGTCGTGAAACGGACGTTAATTAATTACGGTTCTTGCCCTAGATTCAGATACTCGGGCACTATAGTACCGTCGTGTCTTTTAGGGAGATCACCTGGGCCTACTATTACTTGCACTTCCCTGACCGCACCCCACTGTCAAGTTAAATGTTAAAGCCATTGTAATGGTCTTTTCTGTAGAAATATTGACAAATGAGGAGAGACGCATACATCATTTGGAGAAAAGTATCTTTCAGCGGCATGTTAGTGCCATTAGAACGGATAAATGCGAAATCTGAGGGATTTATTTCACGTACGAACCCCGAAACGGCGCGTCTTCTCTGCAGAATTCAACAGATTCATGGCGATCCGTTTCCGGTTCGCGTTGTTTGCCCCTTAATGCTACGGCGTCGTAGATTTAACTCATCCGGGTCTTGAGCTCTGCCCGCGATGACGGCACGCCTGTTCCCGGGCAGTTCCGGAAGTCTTAAGAAGACAATGCATGAAAATACATGCATTACAATTTGGAAGCATACTAAAAAATCTTGCAAATGAAAAATTGCCATTGCATATCTTGTTCTGATGTATGCATTAGTCTCCTCGTAAACAATGCTATTTTATTATACGCTTACATTATTACATACATTTAGTTTTACGTGAGGGAACGTACATTTATATGTGGGTATATAGGTACAGAGTAGGTTGCCAATGTATACTTGCACGGATGGATGTAGGCTTGCATTGCTTTTCTTTCGACAACCAACGCAATAAAAATGGTCACAGTCGTTTATACTCATAAAACGAATAATCATGATGTGTTACATTTATTTTCTTTGGTAAAACAGTTTCAAACGTAGTCATCAGTACAGTACAAGTACGGAAAGAAAATGAATCAGAAATACCCAGTATTTATCATTCGTGAACTCTAAGTAGTAATGCATTCGTAATCGGCGTAAAGCTATTTTTATAGCAATAATAATTACTCATCAGAAGTCCGAGACGTCCAGTCTGATAAGTAGATTAAACATTTCCATTTTAAATATATTTAAATTGAATCAGTTCTCTGCCAGATACAACACGCATTTAAAAAGCCAAGGATACTCCGCGGGGTTACTCTCATTCCATCAAAACGTGAAGTCAAGTCGGGTTCCCGTCTACGGTCAATGCCTGATGAGATGCTATGCGCTTGGACGTGTGCGGCGAGGCAAAAGATCGCTAGTTTTAAGTTAAAAGCCATCTGTAAATGGCCTCAGCGACAGGTAAAAAGCCTGTCAGGACACATTGCTTTTCTTTCAGGACTCCGTCGACTGCTAATTGTCGGCAACCCAGGTGGTTGTACAACCCCACAACACAACCTATTATACGATATCTGCCAAAATACAAAGAGGTTACGTTGAACAGTTTACTAATGTATTTTTCTTTAAATGAAGAAAAAAACATCTGATGTCTAATATTTTTCTTAAAAGCATAACCTGTCGCCAAACCTTTCAGTTCTTTCAGTTCTTTCAATTCTTTCATTACTAAAATGATTACAGGCAAAAAGAAAAACTCTGATTTCAGATTGCATTTATCCAAAAACCATATGTGAACGTAATGTTCCATGATTTCGTAGATAATAACAGTATCGGTATCAATATAACGTAATTAACCTATTTATGCTGACAAGATAATTCAAGGCTACTAATTTGATTTGTGTTGATAGTTGGATGAGTAGATGGATGAACTAAGCTTCGTGGCATAGCTTGTATTCTAGCTTATTAGTCTGGATTTGTGAAGGTTGATACACATCGCTGAGAAATTACTGGAAATATTATGGATAATGACTTGGCCTCCCACGTAACCATCCATCTCTTCACCATTCCAGTCACATCCTCAAACTACAAACAGCAAGGTTTCTGAAACAAAGAAACAAATGAATAAATATAATTCAAACAGACATAATTAATATCACCTCAGGTGCAAATGTATAAATTAAGTTTTACAACATGGCATTTGAAAACTTGACCATGAAACAATTCATAAACTACGTACCTACACGTGCAATGATTTCAACATATCGTGTTGACATACTATCAAAATGATCATACAAATAATATAACACTTTCACGTGCATTGCTTTTACACCGAAAGACAGCAGGAATAGATGCGTCATTATTCCACGTATATTCTGGCATCAGGAAAGTTCAGGGTAGCAACATAGAGTGTCACAAACCAGATACTATTTTTGCAAGGACGCTGGGCATGACTCCCGCGCTATTAATGGCAAACAGAGAAGAAGACGTAGTTTCTGTTTAGAAGTAAATGAATCGAACCTACTTCTGGAAGGAGAAACATCGCAAATGTTTCCAGTTTTATGATCGAATCTGACGATGTAAGACAAGAGTATTGTCACTGTAGCTTTAAATGTTGCTCGATTTTACTCGTTTATAAAAGAATAACAAAAATATCGTTACCAAGAAACTACATGGATGTAATGTGTATCAGACATTAGAAGTTCACAACGAGTGATAACCTTATGTGCAAATGGTTCTATCTAATGCTCTTTACAACGTCTATATAAAACCTGCATGAACATTAGCATGAATAACCCCGAAATTAATATCAACGTAATCTTCCTCTTAACATGTGACATTGATTC
This sequence comes from Lepetodrilus schrolli, assembly GCA_032361225.1. Classification (NCBI taxonomy): domain Eukaryota; kingdom Metazoa; phylum Mollusca; class Gastropoda; order Lepetellida; family Lepetodrilidae; genus Lepetodrilus; species Lepetodrilus schrolli. The sequence continues at coordinate 19,125 of JAUTBT010021639.1, forward strand.
CACGCATGCTGGAAGATGCGATTACCTTTGACATCCCGTGGCACCATCTACTTAATACCTACAATGTATATATCTAGACCTACCCTGTGCCGCACCCTACGGGAGCCACGGTTACGACAACGGGGGTAGCGTACAGGTCTGATAAGACTTATTATTTATAAAGGTGGGCGAACTCTAGAAGCGAGTCCTTAACGACGCACAGGGAGGAGCAATTATCAATGTATTTAGTAGTCATCGCCTTCTGGGGAGACAAGCCAAAGGCGTCCCGAGATTCACACGAGGTTCGGCGAGACTTGGGAGCATTTAATAGATGTCACTGAGCACCACAGATAAGTGTCATCGCCCCAAACAGGTGGTCATCGTTCTGGTCGCCTCGGGCTCCCCCCATCGAAATGTTTTGTTTTAGCCAACCAGGGAGGGATGACGAGGGCTGAATTACCTCCCGTCAAAACATGTCAAAGGATGCCTGCAGTTCTGATCGCCAGTCCTCGAGAAAATAATGTTTTAATGACCATGAGATATGAATTTGAGACATGTTTTTGTCAGCTGGATGTACTTAATGTACAAGACATGTTATAGTTTGTTATAATTGTTGTTATTCTCAATGAGGCCACAAGTGTCTTGGTTGAACATATTTTGTCTGTGAATTCAAAAATATCTCAGTGTTTATTGTTGTGTGCATTTATCGTACTACTGTTCACACAATTACAAGAAACATTCTACCGTTTAGACATTATCAGTTATATTATTGATCAATGTGTTTGCTCATTATTATTATTATTATTATTATTGTTATTATTGTTATTAGTATTAGTATTATTAGTATTATTATCATACTATTAGTATTACTATTATTATTATTAGTAGTAGTAGTATTTATTAATTATTATTATTATAAATAATATTATTTAGATAGTATTACCACCAACTAGTTTTATATACTTAATATTAATATAATCAACAGTAGACCTAATATCATTTAATGAATACAAGTGACTCTTTAGAGTACATACATCTACTAATATTGCTAATAACGTTTACTATGGCTGGTATATTTGTACTTTTTCTCTAATACGCTGTTTGATCAATAAAATAACGCATCATATACATTACTACTATTATCAACAAAACATTTTAAGTCCTTTAATTTATGAGTTTTGCAAAACTGAATTATTAAAAGGTCGATTCACACTAGTGAGAAATATACCAATTTCATACAAACTGATTACATGTACATGAATATTCTTAAGTGAATAAACAACGATTAGGGGCAAAACCTTAATACACCATTGAGACTCTGGTATATTTAAGCAATTGCAGACGAATGTTTACGTGGTCTCCCCACGTACACAGAAATCATGCTGGTATATTTAGTCTAACGTCAGACTTCTATACTCGTGCACAGCGAAACAAGAATGTGGAAAGCGGGTGTGAGGGAGGCTTAATTACTGTAATTATGATTTCCTTTAAATGACTGCTCCCTGGTTTGTTTAGTTCGCAGTACCACATACGGCGAGAAAAAATACACTGTGGTTGCGAATATATCATAGTATGGAAGATTAACACTCCAGGCACGTAGAGCCAGGATAAATGAACACCAGGGGGAAACAGACAAACTGGGAAATGTTTATAAGCTTAATTGAGGTGGCAATGTGGCTAAATCCGTATATATCTGTATTTGTGTTACAAACTTTATAACACTATTACTGCACACTGTAAATGACCGCGTTAATTCTACATAGTAGTAATTAGTAATCGATAATATATGATAATTTATGGATGTGGCCTTATAGCAAATGTCAGCTGAGTTTTGCGTAGGCTAAAGTTCTTTATTGAGGGAATTTCCATATGCAATGTCTGACAATTACAACCAACATTTGCGCATTATATACATATTTTGCTTGTTGTTTTAAATTGACCATGCACCTGCAAAGATTATTAAGAAAGTGGAAGAATGTGTGTATCGGTATCCAATTAAATCCGTTTGACATAGATCTAGATACATATTAATACAACAAACTGTAATTTATTGTAGATCTATTTGTGGTTTCATGTTGTTTTATGTTAGGTACAGTGTAATATCGGTTGACACCAAATGTAATGCTTAATTAAGGTACCGCCTCAACAGTGGAAATACATGTCCATATAGTGTATAAGAAATATTCCATTGTCTTCATGTTCCAGTCAACCGATGACACTTTAATGTTCAATAGCTTGTATGGCGTTACTGAACCGGAAATAAAACATCATCAGCAGTAAAAATTTAACGTTTGGTCGTCAAGGTTATACCCAAACACAGTCTCTCGTCAATGTATTTACCTCAAAGAAATAAAAACCGAAAACATTTTCTGAATATAAATTTCTGTAATTGAATAGCAAGACCATATTTTATTGCCTATTATATGTTATAGTTTCCAGAAACGTGAAGGGACTATTTTATTGTCGCGGATGTTTATAGACTCAGCAGGAGGGTGTATGGATTTGGAGACCTCACAATAGGGTAGTGTATAGAGGCGAAGGCTATCCTACGAAGTCCTTCAAGGAATGTATTTCGAATGAGGAAAGCTCCTTCACAATGAAATGAAGCATGGCAATTTCGTACAGTAGACTGACTTTCTGCACGGTTGTGTGAAACAGCCCGAGAAAACTAGCCTCAATATACTAGACTTCATCACTATAAAAATGTCGCGGAGATTGAATGTCGTGTCAATTACCTTATCACCGTCAAGTAGTTGTTAAAACCATTGACTATTATCTACCTGTATAACACATGCATTTGTCTTAGTGATGATATTATAGTTAATGACGGAAGACATAAAATGTAACCTCAATTTTCCTTAATCTGTTCTTATTCCAGAAATGGTTTAACTTGCAATTAATTGTCTAAATCGGGGAATGCATGCAACGTAATTCGTGGACAGCGATGGTTAATCTTACAAGTGGCATTTGTGAGAGTATTAAGCAATAGTTACTTGATTCGTTTCACGAAATTCAAGTACAGTATCTTGACTTTTCTTACGTTATTCCTTAGCTTTTCTTTCTGTAGTTTGTTCATTTTTTTATGTTGGCAGAAATTGAGTGTCAATAGACCATATTTTATTACCGGCAAGGGACAATTGTCGCTTATGATGCATGAATTTATGTTTCATATCTTAACTCCAATAATACTACCAGTATACAATTTAATGAGGAATGAATTACACAACTATTTGACTGCATAATGTAATTGATTTGCTTAATAAATCCTATACTAGTATATAATACTAACTTATTAACCGTCGACATGTTATTTTAAATGAATTATGTATAATATATGATGTCAATCTTTTCGACATTTTGTTTTAGAACATGTCTTCTAGCTATACATACGTCATTGATGCAACATGTTTTAGTTATTAAGTACTTGTAGTGCATGTGTAATGTCGGAGAAACAGTAGAAGGGGGAGGTAGAAATGTATGCGTAGTTCTCATGGAGAGGTAGGAGGGAGAGAGAGAGCACCGAACGCCTTTAGAAGATAGATCTGGCCACCAATACACCTAGGATGAATGTCACACCCGAAGCTGGTAGAATAACGAGCGTCTAAATGCATTCTGAGATCTTCAAAGGCAACGTAACGCCTGTAACCATTTATTCCGCAACGTCAAGCGACGTCGACGGTGAGACGTTGTATGCCGTCGCTGTCGTTGGGTATAATACCCATCATGTGTCCTCAGTCCCTATTATCACAAGCTATTGTTGCTGACTATGTTTCTCTGTAATTCAGCGTATGCCCCCAGTCCACTGTGTTCGTAGTCGTATATGTATATATGTCCATCACGCCGAGAGCATATTAGTTCTGAGCTGACAAGATTAAATTTAATCTCTATAAATAACTATATTTCCTCCATCTCAGTGCTAGCTACAGATAGTCCAATTACCGTCGGCTTAGTGGGGAGCCTTTGTATTTGATCAATAATTCTCTGTTTTGTATCCCATGTTACATATCGTGTCTTGTAAAATAGGAGAAAAACGAAGACACCTGCTGATTCGACGGGATGGATTTTCACTCGGTGGATGTAAAAAAGATATTAAATCATCTTGTCTACTGAAATTTCATAAACATTAATATTATGTTGACATGTGCGGAGATTGATCTATTCGCGAGAGATAACCCGGGAGCATATAGGGTATGTTATTGCATGTTGTTGATGCAGGGCGGTTTTCTGCTATTCAAGAAACTCGTCTTGGTCAGGCAATGCTATTGTCTGAGGATATCGATAGGAACATATACAGGACATGTTTCTTTGAATATCTGTACAATAAGTATAATTAAATTTTCCTAAGATACCTGGGTCAAGAATCTTCAATACTATACACTATTTACACAAATACCTCTTTAAATTTGAAGAAAGTATAAGCAAATTCAATATGTCAATGCATTTTCAATGTACACCGTTCATTAAATAGGTCTAGAATCCAATTAATTAAATTCAAAATTCGAATGAACCTTTACACAATGCCTGTTAATTCGCTTCTTCATTGTTTGATTCTGTTTAACTGACAAAGTTAGTTTTAGGTTCTCACGGTTAGGAAATATGTATTCATTAATTAGGTTTCCTATTGAATCCGGATGTCCATGTCTCCCTCACACGTGATTACCCCATAGACACATGTCTACTGCATGTAAGTTTTACCCCCAAGATAAGACTACATTCAAGATAAGATCACGCACGTCGATTTTAACCCAGGTGGTGTGAAAAATCACGAAATTCAAGACATTCGTCTGAGTTTGAACTATAGTTTTACTATCAATTGTGTTCGTTAAGAAGAAAAGTCTTCAAATGCATACACTGATAATAATCTTCAGAAGCCGAGGCAAATACCTAAGTTCTTTATTAAGTTTCTTATTCTCATTATTATAATTATTGTCATTATTATTACTATTATTATTATTGTTATATTATTTCACCGGCAACAGTAGTAATAGTAGAATAATTAATAGTAATAGTAGTAGTAGTAATAGTAGTAGTAGTAGTAGTAGTAGTAGTAGTAGTAGTAGTAGTAATAGTAGTATTAATAATATTAGTAATGGTAGTAGTAGTAGAATAATAGTAGTCGTATATTATTATTAGTATTAGTATTAGTATTAGTAGTAGTAGTAGTAGTAGTAGTAGTAGTAGTAGTAGTAGTAGTAGTAGTAGTAGTAGTAGTATGGCTTTTTGTTTTATTGTTATTAAATATTATTATTATTATTGTTGTCAGTATTGTATGTATTCATAATAAAATTATATCAAGTTGTATTGATATATTTTTCAGGGACTACAGATTCAATCAGAAAAATTAATTAACATTACTAATCACTTGTGAACATCATTTAGTGAGGTCTTAAACCAACACTCTCATTTTAAATGGACTCCAGCACACAATCGCATGACACATTTAATAGTCAGCATTTTAATCAACGTTTCACAACGTATGCTATTCCCGCTAGCATTTAATTTTCAAATGAGAGAGTAATGGACGTGTTATAGTGTAGCTATCCTTCCTGGTCATGATGTATTGTGGTCGTAAACTTCATCCACTGCCCACTGTCCACTGGGAGGGTCAATTAGGACCTCTGAATACCGATACGAGATAACGCCGAGATATTGTTAGACCGCAAAGCCATCATTTCGCTTCCATCCCTCCATCACGGAAACAAATTGACGTAACGCCTGACACTAATTCGCCAAATTGCCGTCCATCCTTCTTACCGCTATTAATTATCTAATGAAGACATTTGAATATTTAGCACGTGCAGGTCGGCTAACTGACCACCCTGTTTCGGAATTAACTTGGCACGTCCGGTGAAGCGGACTAACGGCTTGACCGATTCGGACATCACCTGGTTTCCATTACGGCCAAGAGAGAGAAGGTGGAAGAGAGTTGCGCAATTACTTAACCCCTTCCAGAGGTCCCTGTCTGGTTTGAATAGTTCTAGGAGAATATTCCGTTGTCATTCTTGTCCTATTTCTACATATTAGTTATTTATTAGTATTTGCTTATCTTTATAAATTATAGTTCTAACATTGTTCTTGATGTGAATACTAATACTTGCATACTGTTATGGAATCTATTCCCATACTCAAATGAAAAATATAGACAGACACGTACTATTGTCTCAGAGAAAGAAAGGGAAATGCAGACAGCTAAAGTTTACATGATATTTAGTACTAGTATCGCAAAGGAGGAAATAGAGAGAGAGAGAGAGAGAGAGAGAGAGAGAGAGAGAGAGAGAGAGAGAGAGAAAGCGAGAGAATGAGAGAGAAAGAGAGAGAGCGAAAGAATGAGAGAATGAGAGAGAGAGAGAGAGAGAGAGAGAGAGAAATGGTTGATATGAGATAGGCAGTGGCAGCCTTGTTTCAAATGTACATATCAATATGATTGTTGTAGCAAATTCTAATATGTAAACTGAAATTTCGCATTGAATATTTAAATATCCGAAAGCAAAATTCACCAACTTAATTTTCAAATTCCAGCATCGATACGCACTTTGTTTAACTTTTACGTGGTCAATGTTTTGCGACACATGTTAGTACAAAGCGGTCACTAAAACAACTAAAGCAACATACGGTAACAATACAATGCACACGCAATATATTCAACGTCATTGAGGATATAATTATTTATACTAAGCCAACTATTCCTTTCAGGAAATGTACTTTACGGGAGTACATTAAAACTTGACCGGTTATCATTCGCTAAAGAGGGAGCCAACAAGTTCTGAATGTAACAACCATGAAAATATTCAGTTTGTTTGAAGTGGCGGACATTTACATAGTGGAAGTTAGGGTCAGTCCCAGTGTACAGTTTTATGTCTGTGAAAGAAAAATCTAAACTACTTGTTTTCCTTCGTGTATAATGAAAGGATGGGCGGATCAAACCCGGAAACGGATGAAAGAGTTTTTAGTATTCCATAGCAACATCAAATTTCATTCAAGACGAAATTCAAATTAAGGTGGCGACTGTCGACATCAAAGGTGTCATTATTCATTTTTAATTTTGTGAAAAATAATGGAGGTTGCAAAATGTTAAACGATCACGTTCTCCATTTGTATCATTTGATACGTGTAGTGTGTACTTGTACCATACATGTGGGAATTGTCCGTACTGTATTCGACATAATTTTATCGCCTTCTTTTTTATTTCTCCTTTTTTTAATGTTCATAAATGCCAGTTATTAAATAAGTGTTTGGTTTTCTTCATACGCCCATGTATAAGGAGTACATACACCAACACGTCACTACGTACCAGGTCATCCTATATCTCCCAATACGTCATTACCATCAAACCACATCTCCGTGTTAAAAGCATAATCGCCAAAGAATTCCAAAGAAAGCAAACTGCGCACCCCAAACCCAATACCTATCTCCAAACCAATCAATAAAACTAATATTAAATCTTGGTTCGTATCCGCTAGGCTGTTAGTGTAGTGGAGTAGCACCAAACGAACCAAGATTTGTTATTATTATTAAATCGCACAGCAATTCAGCTTGCAATTGTCTTAATTTTAGTTTTCATCTTTAGTTAGAGCGTATATTATTTATGGGCGTTGCCAATTATTGTTGTCATGAGCTGGAACTGCAGAAGTTTAATATATACGTTTTCCCTCAATGAACACCCCCAAATACCATAATATATATTGTGCTCATTGTTGACGATAATACGGACCTCATAGCAATAAATAACATCCAGCAATCGACGATCATGATTAAATACTGAGTAGTAAGCATGTCCTACTTACTTAGTAGATTAGTTGTGAAGTCATTTAACTGAATTACGATTATACACTCATTTAAACCCGGAATCGGTCTATTTGTTAAATATGTTAGCGTATTCGCCACGAAGTCTGAGATTTTACGGAGATATGTTAATTTGTTCTGAGAGGAAACGCAGGGTGTTTCAAATCATACATTTCTTCCGTCATTGATTTTAAAATGTATTTTGACGAGGAAGAAAGGAAAGAACATTAGTTATCGGTACATTCCAGCCAATTCCAAACAGTAGAATTGTCTCGGTGACGTCAGAGAGTTGTAAACAATCTACGATGAAGATATGTATTGCTGGTATTATGTTTGCAACAAATACCGCGGTATTGTTATAACACAGCGTTTTATTTCACTTACTTTTATTAGGGGTTCCAATAGAAGATATCGCGAGATCATGAATATTCCATTTACGGTTGTCAGTTGTAAGTTCTACCGGCATGAAAGCTTTGCAAAATATTATATACTCCCCACAACTATTTACAATGATACCTTTGTTGAAGTGACCTTACGCGGATCGTCCATTTAGATGACATACTGGTGTGATAATTGCTCGAACTGCTATATAGGAATAGAAGTTTCAGTAGCAGTTCGGTCATGCACTGGATTTGGTTACAATATTATCATATAATAAGCGGATATACAAGTAGTATTTGGCCACGCAGTACCGGGTTAACCCTGTCACTGTCAGAAAGTCATATACCAACTGACCCCAGAGTCGTCAATCAGAAACATTTTCGAAATTTGAACTTCAATACATCCATCATTTTTCTATGAATATTAATTAGATGCTGCAGAGTTATGATAGAATAATTGCATAATATCCAATGCCAAGTTGACTTTCATTGATATGGATGATGACAGTGACATTTAGGTCGACAGAGAATGCTCGATAAGTGTCTATGTTTGGTGTCAGATGTTGATTGCATTTCTGATTTACTTCATATTCGTTGTGTAACAACATTTTTAAACTAGCGTAATAATTCGCGTTGTCTGGTCTATACTACGAGAACGAACATTATTTAATAATACCTTAAAACAGCTTCAAACTACATGTATCAACTATATATTACATTAGAATTGCGTCATCATTCATAATAAAACGTGCCAAATCCACAAACTCTGTATGCATCTATATACATCTTATTTGCAATTTGGGAGTCTGTATACTTCCTATGGAATTAAGAGTGAAAATGTGTACACATTAATTACCCATTGAACGGGCTAGTAAAGTAGCCTATGCTTTGGAGAGAATGGATTTGGCGTATTGTAAATGTACAACAATTTATTATTATTATTATTAATAGTAGTAGAAGTAGTAGTAGCAGTAGTAGCAGCAGCAACAGCGGCAGCAGTAGTAGTAGTAGTAGTAGTAGTAGTAGTAGTAGTAGTAGTAGTAATAGTAGTAGTAGTAGTAGTATCATCATTATTATTATTATTACTATTATTATTTATATTCAAATATTCTGCAGTGACGTAAAACACCAAAATAAACATTGCTATACATTAATAGAAGGTGGTATTTTAAATTTCTGGGCGTAGATGGACACGTTCTAAAATCGTATTGCAAGGATATAATTAGATACGTAAACCCGACTTATCATGTCACATCGTACATCTCTGATCTGGATTAGACGTCTTAATGCGGAAGGATTAGTTCAATCCCGATCACCACAATTAAGTAGGATTCAAAGTTACACCTATGCCTGAGTTCATGTGTACTTCTCGGACAATTATACCCTGCGTATTAAAATGTGGATAAGTAAAACAGTAGTGTGTTAAGTACATACCGAGTAGCTTGGCTTAATAAAAAAAAAGGGAAAAAAAGCATGTTTTAGCTTTTTTTAAGTAAAAGATAAGTAAAAGACATCAAATTGACGAATAATAATGTATCGTAAATAAATTCAGCAATTTAATAGTAATTGAAGTAAAAGAAAGTATGATGGTAAGTAATATTTTAAAGTTAATGTAGGGCAAAGTGTGCGGAAAGCTAGGGTAAACATAGCCAAGTAACGTAATACACATTAAATTATTTCTTTTAAGAATGCAAAATAGATGTGAAGAAATCTGATGACACGATAAAATAAAATTAATAAGCCTAGATAAAGCAACATATACTAAGATAGCGTACCACAGAGAGTAGTGTGTGAAAACCTTAAAATAAATAAAATAAAAAAGCGATATATACGTGTATTTGTTCAAATTGTGAAAATTTAGTATAATTGAAATGGAGCCTACAACTTACGATAACAACGTACAACGCTGACTAAACTATCGGAACATATCATGTATCATAACACGGTCAAAGTTCACAACTCCCCACGGATATAGTTTTCCATGCAACTACTTCCATTTCTAAATATAATAGTAAGCATTATAGGGTGTAATGGTCAATTTCACAGTAAACAGTCCTAATACCAACGACCTTTACCTATGCACATTTTTCCAACATCGAATTCAAGCTGTATTCCTTGCAACTGTATACGTTATAATGACGAGTCGAGCGACCGACTTGGTCCCGGTTGTAACCGTTAATGTCAAAGTCATACGAACCACACATTCTTCTGTCAACATTGGCGACTAGCCGCCGCGAATTCTGGCTTTAATTGCGTCATTTCCCCCTGTTTGTTTTCAAATTGATTTCAGTCGCAATCCATGACCATTTACTGTATACTGATTGATATACTTCATTGAGCAAAGTGCCGCTGAAAATGCTGATTTACATCCGCTGGAAAAAAACTCGTGTTTTAAAATAGACTAGATACATTGGTGTTCATTTATAAGGGGAACCGGCTGAATATTATATTAGATTAACCTAGAGATAGGTAGTTAGCATACTTCAGGGGGTCAAACACCGTTTTTAACAGATACATTATATAACAAATATATTAAGTATTGTTCATAAACTAAGTGCAGCCTACTTATTATAAAAATTAACGTAATGTCCTCTATCTCAAATAAAATCCTTTTTAGGGAGCAATGATGAACAATCAATTAATTGCATTTGTGATAACTTTACTGCCATTGTTTCTTTAATTATAATCCACTCTACGATATGTGCTTCTTTTGTCTAATCCTGTTGAATTTTAGTCAATAAAATATGTTGAAATCGTCTAAGGATGCATTCGCGTGTACTTAAAATAATAGTTTATTAGTACCTTTTTTATTCAAAAGACACGTGCAGAATGTTCGGAGAGTGCCAGGAAGAAAGTCTAACTAAACTTTCAGTTTCTCTCATTTTTCCATATTAGCTCCCATGAAAGGTTGATAACGATGTCTTGCTACGTTCGCTCCGGAGTCTTTCAGAAATCCCACTTCGGGAGAGTGTGAGACTTACTGATTTCAAAGCCTCGTGCTGCGCGCCGGAACGTGGATTGCGCACGTTCTCCGTGAGTGTTGCACGCGCGCACCAGTCTCTACCGGTCCCCCCTGCGCGCGATACTGCTTTATTCCCCTCATCTCGCGAGTAACCCCACTCGCTCTTTTATATTACTCCTCAATCTCGACGAGAAATTCCTGATTTGCACATACTAATCTTCTACAGAGAAGGAGTCCTGGTCGAGGATGAGCTGGGGTTCTCCGACTCCGTGATCAGCCGTGGGGAAATATCCGCAGCGAGGGTCCCCCCATGTGTTCCGGATTGAAAGAGTGGTTCGCCAAAGTATCGAAATTATTTGGCGCAACTCAGTACCTTATTAACGCTGCGCGCAAGGTCACGCCAGAGCTCTACTCACGATCCACGCCTTACACGCGCCAAAAAAATGCGCGTAAACCCAGTTTCATAGCCACCCTGGTGATTCTTTAGCAATTCTAAGGTCAAAAAGCGCCATGAACTCCGAACTATAGAGAATTATTTAGTACTGAAGATGAAAATAATTGATGAACTTTGGCGTTTTAATTGTTATTATTCCCTATGCACGAGTCTCAAAGTAAAAGTATATATAGCTTCTGTCTGGCTAAGGCAGCAATTCTGGCGAATTCTTTTTTCTTTTTCTTTTGTAATATTAGTATAATGTGGTTTTCATCTCTAGCATCTCCTCTATGACGACCCTTTGGGAAACTAAATTTTGTACACATTGTATCTGGATAGTTTCTAAACTCAATACTTTCTCCATTGAAATGCTTATTTTACGGCCAATATTAACTGCTGGTTTCTGTGACTGTCAACGTAGTATACAATCGTTCGTCGTTACGTAACTCTAGTAGGCTAGTATGTCTCACAATGAAGTGTAGTTGCACACATTCCCCAGCAATGCTAGGTAAACATCCATTTAGATACATCAAACGAAACATCTGTTTATATTCTTCACTACTCACAATATTTATATCATTAAGTCATAAACTCAATGAGGTGACGACGAAATAGCGAATTAACGAGGAAAAACGAAAGAAAGTAGGTTTAACAATTCCGGAAACAAAAGCCGTGAATACACCTACTGGTATGGTCTTTGATGTTGACAAACAACGCCCTTAATCGATTGAAAATAACACAAGATCTATCACTTTCTCGCACATAAATTACTCCCTCGTGGCCTATAATCCTGCCCCTACAAGCAGTGGCCCCTAAAATCATGTGTACATTATCATGGCGAGTGAGCCACGTGCTGCTGTCCCCCTAGGGGCCTCGTGGACATAGATGGAGGGTGTCCAGTTTGCATACTTGTGTATCCCTTGGGGGGCCCCTCATCACTTAGCGAGGGATGTAGTCTACGTACGAAGACGTAACTTAGCGCTTTAAATGATTTCAATGGTGTTTTTGTTTTGAGGTCATGGTATTACGTTTCTCTCATTTCGTTCCTTGAAGGCATAATGCAATGGTAAAATGGTAATAGACATTTATAAGTAGGGTACGGTCAAATCTTGAATGAAATGTTATCACAATAATATTTTTTAAATTATGTTATTGTTTAGCAATGTTGTGGATTACTGTATCTTGAAATTAGCATATTTAAGGCAACTCTCTCACGGATATTTTACCATTTGTAAATTATGTCTAAATAAAAAAAAATATATATATTCAATATTACTTAGTGGAAATTTTACGTTCCTACCACACTGTATGCACATAACAAGGGGTATTCTGTGTTTTATTTTCATTTTTCAGAGGGACCGTTCATTTGTATACACATTTAACTGCTGCAAGATAATTCTTATAGTATATAATTATAATATAATTTATAGTATACAATGTAGAACTATATAGATATATAGTAGATACTATTTATAGTAAGAAACGTTCAATTGGTTAATTTACAGTCCTTTGATGAATTGAACGTTATGGAAATCAATGACTTCTCCATAGTGTCGCCGTTACAGACACGATTCTTTATATTATAGTAATTGAGAGAGTTGCTTTAATGTACGCTTTCTAAATTATTGGATCATGATATAAAGGGAAAATGTATATCTGGGTTGTTTGCGAAGGAGGGAAGGGGAAAATGAAGATCTTAGTTCTAATTCTGAAATTGAAGACCATCCGTACATGGAAACAATATTTACCCATACATAGTATTTTTGAATGAATATTATGATACTCTATCGTTAATCTGAATGTATTTTTCAAGCATATACCAGGCTCTATTTGTCGGGTTGCCAAATTGGCGCTACACAAATCGTTTACGTTTCTTTCTCATACTCAACTGTCAATTTGAAAGAACGGCATTATCGTTTAGAGGGGAAAGACTTCTTTCTCTGAGCACGTTGAGGTTGCAATACCATTAATAAGCTTTGCCTCGCGTCGCTTTCCATTCGGGAGCAATGGCGTAAAATTAATTTTAGAGTGTCAGCATTGAAAACATTTTCTATAAGTTGTGTTAAGGCGTGAATGAAGTACAAGAAGTGATTGTCCCTCTCCCAATTAACGAGCTGTCCTACAATAGAGACCTCGGGCTTGTGGCAGACGGAGAGTTAATCCTGATTTAACAAAGATCGAGAGTTATCGGCCTTGGTTTCAACACTAATTCAGTTACTATAAATTTAATTTTATTCGATACAATAACAGTTTACTTCATTAATTTAGAAATCCAGTTACAGAAATCATCCTAAGTGTTGTAAGGCCGTAGCTTTTTACGCATTGAGGTAATTTCCTACATTAATGATTGAAACCAGAGGTCATTAGTAGCGTATTATGATGTCTGTTGAACCCAAATCATGCGAATACATATAATATACTAGTAATTATTAACCTGTTCTGCGGTATTAGTCTATCCTTAGCTTACGTTCTTTTTTTGGTGCAAGAAAATAAGTGAATTAAAAAACCTCAGTGTATTCTGTACTATTGCCATGCATTCTATGAAACGAAAAACTTCCTAGCAAATCCCTGTCCGCTGTTGCCATGTTCATTTTTATCTTACATATTGCAGCTCATATACCAAGGTTCTCGGTGAATAACGATTCTGTTCTGTTCATTTTCTGAACGATTCTTTCGAGATTTCAATCATTATTACTCTAAACATTTGCAGTTAAGAATTTTTCTTTTAAGTGATTGTACATATACTATTTGTATATATGTGAACATTTTATTTGATGTTTTCAAATACACCGCACATCCCGTTACAAAGTATCTATACATTGATAAAGACACTCTAAACAAAAACCAGTCGCCATATATGTTGGTGAATCGTTGTCAAAGAGCCTGTCATCTTCGAATATGCAGGTTTAAAAACATAGGCGTATTAGGCATGAATGTTTATGCTAATACATGTTAAAATATACAGAAGCTGCAATAAGTATACACATACACCTACTCGAAGTCTAAATATTACTACATATACCAAGAAGCCTGACCCTTCTGAGTGGTGTCATTTGCACAAAGCGTTTGTAGTTTGCAATTGTTTATATTCGCAGTTCTTCTCGCTAATTTACACCAAATATGCACCAATAGCTGCGTGTACTACTGTGCAATGATTTGAACCATTGGTTTTATTTAACAGGATATACAAAAACTTGATCCGGCTGAACAGAGTTGAATTTCAGCTGACTTGAAAACTAAGACTGGTTCGTCCAGATGCCCAATGATCAGTATACCATCTCTCGTTGTCCAGCTGGTCAAGCTTGGCCCCACGTGGTGTCCAGACACACAATATGTTGGATAAGACAGTTAACACCTCCATCTAACCATCAGCACAGACTGTGGGGGTCGGGGATTTTCCCCGGGGGTGCTGCTGGTCCAAGTAGTTAACGCTTAAAATATGACCTTTTCTTGTAGCGGTTTTGGCAGGGAACCAGTCAGCTTGTGATTTTAGTGTCATTAAAACTTGAGGATTGATGTATGGGCATACGACATTTATCAAACTAAAGATGAGAGGTTTACGTTGTACATATGTTGGCGAAACAGTAGGGTATAGGGCGCTCACAATAGTAATGAGTTAATAAAATCACGGAGTGGGCAAAGAAAATGGACAAGTTTGAAAATAATGACGATTAATCGTGATTGGAAGAGAAATAAAGTAGGGATGTGCTGGTCGCTAGTATTTGATGATGAAACGACATCAACTCTTCAGACAGTTAATGTAGACCAAGAATGTGACAGGCTTTCATTTGGTTAATGACCCTATCTAAAATGGGTGGATTGTGTTACACAATTTTAGACAGGTACATCTATTCGTATTCGTTATATAACAGATGATTTGGAATCAGTATTAAATAACACATCGGCGTTGGCCAAAATTAAATCCTTGATAGCATTCAAGTATTAGAACGGACCAATGATTCTTATAAATATCTAGCTGTAATGCGCATGATAATATGCCGCCATTATCTCCTGTTGAATAATTATAAATGCAACTCTGTTTGGAAATTATACACTGGTGCCGTTTTCTTAGCGTACAGTGAGCATGGAGACATATTCAACGTAAGCTCACCAAATAGCAAACTGTCGTAGAGTATTAATGTATGAAACGTTACCATGCCCTTATGGTCCTGTCATGTTGTCATGTAATATAGATGTACGTTGTTGATAAATACGAGCGTGCAGATACAGATATATTAGTATCAAGAATATATATAGCATCCGCCGTAGCCCTAGTAATTACTATTATGATAACGTGGCAGGTTAAGAATCAATGTTTAGTGACCATCCATTAAGTTGATATGTCCACACACAGCGAATACCACTTGTTCGTGAAGATAGCCACTACCGCGTGCGCAACACGAACACAAACCCATTTTAGCGGTCTCGGAAAGTTTCGTGTAAACAAGCGAGAGTTCGTGTGTTTATTTGTGGAAGGTTTCCCACAGTAGTTGTACAGATTGCTACCGCCGTATCTCGTGTTATCTCCCTAGTTTGGACAACAGTCAAATTAACGCCCCATCCTACGAGTTATCTCATAGTCTTCCACTTCTCACACCAAAATTCAGCACAGTTTACACACTCGTGGCGATTGACGATAAAACCGGAAGTTGTTCACGCTCCTTATCGCATATCGAGGGTTATCGTTCCTTAGTTTCGGAATGCATAGATACTATTGCGGATTGAGCATAGTGTGTGATTATATGATATTCTAGATCTTTTTCTTTTTGTGGATACCCAAGAGTCAATTAATATCATATCCTTTTCAATATCACACCATGCTACTCGCTTGGGGATAATTTGGGTATACTGTCAACTTCTTTTGCAATATTGCTTCCATGAATAATACTGTGTGGCTTTATAGCGGTGATAACTATTTAAGCAAATAAAAAGCTTATTCTACATGTAATCAGCTTTAAGAATATGCCAGCTGTTCAAGACTGTGCATAATAATATTATCTTCTTAAATGGGATATCTAACTGTACATGATCATAAGAAATAGTAAATACAATAATTCGTATAAACTGTAATTAAATAAACTATGTATTATTTTTCAATAATATTATTAAATTATGGTAAGGAAATTCTACTTATTTACAATTCAGCCATCATCGTGAACTCGATACTATGTTGTTCATCTCTGTGAGAGTCCATTATTAATAGTCGTTTCTTTTAGATATTGGTGGAATACACGCATCATTATTTTTTTTATTGCAAACATACTAGTATATTAATGGTATGGACAGTGAATTGTAAGTATATGTACCTTAAATTCCAGTAATTAATGGAGTACGGCGGAAAACAATATAAGTAATTGCAATAATATCATTATTTCTATATCACACTGAAAGCAAATATTTGGAGATTTGTTAACAGCATAATGCTGTGATGACATATAATATTCGTGCCAACGTCCTAGACTACTAATGTCATGCTCAATCTGAATTAGCTGCACAACAATTAGTAAACGATTAAACCTTATTCAGTTTATCAACAATGTCATCGACAAGCAGGTGAACAAAATTATTGAAAAAGTCTGCGTCACTTGTCATCACAGATATTGAACGTTGTTCAGACGACGACAGCGTTCAGTGCATCATTGCTACTGGGCAATAGCATCAACACCAAGCATCTGAATTATCCCTGATTGATCGTCAAGCAGTGACATAGTCACACTCTAAATTGACTACTTGAAAACGTATCTGTTATTTCGTGACTCGGTCGTTAATTCTACTGCAATATACAGTAGTTTTTTATGTTTTTTTATCTGACTAATTGATGACACCATGCGATTAAATGATAGCAGGTAAAATACACATATATGTAGATAAATTCCAGTCAATTAGGTCCCTATATGCAATTAATATATGACATGTGTATCAAGTTGGAAACTAACTACCATTACGCAATGTCATGAATCAAATGGGATTCTCAACATTATTATTTGCGTCTAAGTTCATTATTAATTACTAAATTAGAAAACCAGTGATATTTTTTTGTTTAGCTATATTATTGTATCGTGAATGCATTGTGTATTAGTATTGCGTCTACTACAAATCTATGCAACAAAACATGTAGATCTATTATGTAAAAAGGAGTAATAATATAATAGATTTGAATAAGTGTGTACATATGTTACAGCATGCCATACGGTTAGGAGCCTATAATAACCAACGAAAACAATGCGAACTATTTCATATTATGAATACACGAGAGATCCAAGGAGATGGAATATAGTAGGCAGAAGCTGCACTCATAAAACTGTCAGGGAATATTGTGTATCACTCACTGGTAGACATTGCCTATTTGGCTAGGATAGGAACCCAGTGGTGAGTACTGCCAAAACAAAAACGTTAGTTTCGCGGTCATGCCTGTAGCTTGTTACCTCGGAACAGACAGCGAAACGTCGTGGAATACACATCGTAACGGCAATGGAAAAGACAGCAACGATAACAATGATATTGACAAATACACACAAAATTGAAATTTGAGAAATACTTTATCTTGATAGAAATAAACATTTCATTTGGAAGATCGAAATATGTTTTTTTTTGGTTGAAACCTAAGAGTTTCATGTGCTAATATCCTCGCGATAAGGTCAGATTAATAAATGCGCATAAATTTAGATTGAGTGATACTACTATAGTGTTATTTTATTAAATCAGAATATTAATTACTGTTGCAGCAATTGGTTTAAATGAATTAAGAATCACACGTCGTTACAAATCAATTCTTATTTTGCCGCCAAACAATAAATAATGTTCATGTTAGTTGCCCATGTAATGCTATTTTCATTATACAGTACACTTTAAAAAGCTATATTTATGGTATGAGTTGTAATTGTAGTTATAGAATGATATACGTTTGTTTCTTTAATTATTTCCGACATGCAGCGTTAAATATTTCCTGAAGCAATGTCAGTGTTTGTTTATCTCTTTTCATCATGACATGTGCTGAAAAGCTGTATATTTTAGAGATGTAGATATACATAATGTATCACCTTCTCTCGACGATCTACAGCACAAATAAACACATTAATATGAAATAAATGCTATCGCTTCCTAAAGGGAGAATGCATTAACAGACTACAAATAACATAGCCATAGTTCTACTTGGGGTAGCATTATACATAAAACAACACGTAATGAAATATTAGCCCAAATGTTTTCCAATATTCATCATTTACTGTAATAAAACTACACGTTGCGCATCAGGGGACGTATTGTCACAGTGAATTATTCAAATATTTCGTTTTCTCTCTGCGACAGACGTCATAAGTGTGACAATTCCAAACATCAGAAATTCCATCTGGACCGTGACGTCATCGAAATCAATGACACCCAACCGAGAAGAAGAACTTCTCGATTTCGTGTGCAGCGAGGCGAGGTACAAGTGAGACTCGCCGAGGGATTCGAACTCGCGTCGCGCGTGGGTCTGTCAACCACGCTATGGTCAAGCATTTGTAAATGTCCAAATACAAGCCTAAGTACCATATTTCAATCCTGTCCATTGAAGCCTAATGTGTCTGGAACTGTTCGTTGTATTAATTTTGCTTGAAGAATGTGTGTGTGTGTGTGTGCGTGTGTGTGTGTGTATTTGAGTTAATGATTTTAGATATGTAGCGGTTTATATATATGTTATATTATGGAACGACGATGTGCGATAAATGGGAGGCATGTATTGAGAGAAAGAATATAGACAGACACGTACTATTGTCTCATAGAAAGAAAGCGAAATGCAGACAGCTAAAGTGTACATGATATTTAGTACTAGTATCGCAAAGGATGAAATAGAGATAGGGAGAGAGAGAGAGAGAGAGAGAGAGAGAGGGAGGGAGAGAGAGAGAGAGAGAGAGAGAGAGAGAGAGAATGACAATGAGTGAGAGAAACAGAGTAAGAGAGCAAAGGAGGAGATATTGAGATAGCGATGAGGATGGGTTGAATAGATAATTACTTAACAAAAGCCAGTGATGTTTAATATTGACTTATGGGCAGCTAGACGACTGGTTCCACGATGGTGCGGCTGACAAGCAAGACATCCTGTGATGAGTTTGGACACATTGTACTATCAAGTGTCATCATCAATAACGTAATCAAATTTCAATGTTATGTAATTAGTTCATCTTTCATTTTCTTCTCTCTACGGGGTATCTGGTTCATATTTGCATAATCATATGGATGTATGTACACTATTATGTAACAAGTATTTTGTTAACTGTAAACGTTTGATCTTTTTTTCCTTCTTTCATTTTACTACATTTCAAATAAAAAATGTATTGTTATTTATAATAATAAGTATACAATTTAGACCCACATAAAACGCAATTTATTTTTTTTTACTTTCTGTTTTATCAAGGAAGACAGTCAGACAGAAATAGTTGATTAAAATCGCCCCATGGCATAAATATATTAATATAATAAAATGTGTAAAATAGCTGAAACATATCCTACCATCCAGCTATGCATTGGTTTATAACTATTATTCATGCATTGTTTAACTCATCAGAGAATGCAGTGTTTTTAAATTGTCAATGACGATAATTGAAAGTTTGAGAGAAAGTGTTACTACAGCTAACTTCGCCATCAAATCGACATGACCGGGGAAACGGATATTCTAATGAATGAAATTACTTGGTTCCGTATATCGGATATCAGCCATGACATTTAATGTCCTGGACGAGTGTCAAATACGTTGGCTATGGGGGAGGGGAATGAGCGAAAGGTTCATTACACCACAAACAAAATCGACTCCAAACATGGGATTAATTAATCAAATATTATGCACAATTCATTTTTTGTTAATTATTTTATCAGAGCTCAAGCTTGTAATATTCTTCAAACTTCTACAATTCTCTGGACGATAAATTTCACAAATTTCGCAAAGTTGATAATGATGTTATTCCCATGAGCATTTCTGAAAACATAGTCTTGCCAAAAGATATGTTGACGTATAAATACAAATTTAATCATGCAGACACATGTAGGCTCGTGTGTATTTATGTAAACAAGCGACGTAGCGAAAACTACACATCATCATATCTTTGTGGCTTTAATCACCGTTGATGCAAATCACTGAATAATAAATCGTAATACATTTAAAATAGAATTGAATGCATTAAGTTACCTTTTCTGTGATCGTCACTGTGTTTAATTCATTTGCAAATACAGAAGCTACAATAACTATTCGTAATCTTAATGAAATCTGTCACACGACGGAAGACCTCACAAACCTAGATTTCAACAAGAAAGGTATTAATCTGCAAGTTTATTTATCTGGACATACCCTGTGTGGGCTTAGATCTGAGCTAGACACAGGAAACGGTTTTCCATTCGATTTGATATATGTCTGTTTTCGCCCCAGGAGTACTTTCTGTAAGGGACGGTATCTCTGAGAGCTCGACTTCATAGGGTGTACATTTTTGTTAAGAGATTGGATAACAATGCTATATTTCTTTACGCATTTTTTATATTATGGTATATATTCTGATCTTTCAGTAAGCTGAATTAAAATCATTCATTTATGATTTGTCCGCTGTGCTTTGAATGAATAGCCACACACAGCTACGTGCAGTAGTCTTAATAGTGGCGGTGGTGGTTGTGGTGATAGTAGTAGTCGTAGTAGTAGTAATAGTAGTAGTAGTAGTAG
>JAUTBT010021640.1:0-20864 GCA_032361225.1 Lepetodrilus schrolli
TGGTTGGTTGGTTGGTTGGTTGGTTGGTTGGTTGGTTGGTTGGTTGGTTGGTTGGTTGGTTGGTTGGTTGGTTGGTTGGTTTGTTTGTTTGTTTGTTTGTTTGTTTGTTTGTTTGTCTCTGTCTGTCTGTCTGTTTGTAAAACAATTTATTTATATTTTGAATTACGGTATTACATTGCATCAATTCCATGGTTTACAGATCTGCTGACCCGTTTTTTCCCAATTTAGAATATAAAAATAGTTATACATTGTACTCGATTTTAGAAAAGTTGTATAAACCATCAGTGGACATGAACAAAGACTGGCAGGCAATGGTTTTGAAGCCAATTTGATTGCTTACTGTTAAATATGTAGAACAAAAGTCTAATTTATAACAATTATTGCTATTGACAAGCAGTACTTTGAAAATAAGTGTGCATTCAAATCTGAACAATTTATATAGACTGGTGTTTATAACAATTGTTGACAATTATATTTATTTTCTGTCAACCGACCATTGTCAACCGACCATTCATAATCTCCAATTATTATTATTGTTAAATTGGACCCGACCGACTGGCCAAAAAATGCAATTATATTTTTATATATTTTCGAACACCTGTGCCAAAATTATCACAGAAAAATCCAAAAGCCAGGGAATAAAATACCTTTGGCCTTATCTTGCGAAAAAATATTACAAAACTATGAAAAAATATGAAAGTATTGAAAACCAGTTGGACATGCGGAAAATGTAGCTTGTTGCCCAATATACTTGTGTAGACAAATCAAATGTACATACTTTCAGGTAAAAATAGGTAACCAAACCGTGATTGTATGCCTTTAATTTAAACAGCCGTATATAAGAATTCGCCACCCATGATAATAAAGCTTCCCCAGTTCACTCAATACCATAGACATAATATTTGAGAAACACAAGTAAATATCCTATTGACTAGATTTAATATATTCACAATTTGTAATAAAAATGAGAATTGTTATTAAAGTTGTTATTTTCCTTTGGCGTATTTATCAATGGGTGAAGCGGTTTACAATTTACTGACCTCCATGTATTCCTAGGTGTATCTTTAAAATGTTGATTCACGCGCTGATGTTTTCTTCTCATAGAGAAGTATTTAAACTTGACATTAGCTAATAAAGAGATTATTAACCGAATGACTTTAGATATCGTCTATATCCTACATTTAGGGATAATCTCTATGTATTATACTCGCTGAAGCTCGTCTAATACAAAGATTATCCCTAAGTGCAGGATATAGACAATATCTATAGACACTCGGTTAATAATCTCTATTTATTAAGCTATAGATAAAGGTAAATACTTTTGTTGAATTATTGTTGCAACGTAAACTGTTGATATCCACCAAAATCAGGCTCTAAGGGAATAACATAACTATGGCCTGAATGTTATGTTATGTTATGTTATGTTATGTTATGTTATGTTATGTTATGTTATGTTATGTTATGTTATGCTATGCTATGCTATGCTATGCTATGTTATGTTATGTTATGTTATGTTATGTTATGTTATGTTTTCAGTGGATAGCAACGATCAACAATATTGTGAAGGATAGCGGCTATGTCAGGGGAAAGGCTTCTGCAAGAAAAAGGGTAATTAATATTAAAATTGTGCTGATCAGTAATATAATTATGTTCTTGATTGATAGCTGCATCACAGCAAAACACATGTAAAATTATAACCTGATTCTGGATATCTATATCTAATAATATTATGATTCCTTAAATATTTGATTTTGTAGCATGGTAATTATTCTACTTATCACACAAATGCTACCAATTATATTATGTTATACACTCACTCTTAATTGTTTCATAATTATTTCTTAAAATCAAAATCAAAATTGCCTTTAAATATAAACTTATTGCAATATCAGATGTCACACTCATTAAATTTATTACTTATTATTTATTCAAATGTGTTTAGGAAAGCCTGTCGAAAGGTTTTTCGACAGATTCTTCAACAGCTCAAGAAAAACAAAGTCCAGTTCGGTAAGTATTGAGATATTTTGTAGCAATCGTCAATTTACGTTTATTGTAGAGATGATAATCCTGTCCATGAAACTTGCTAGAATTGTAGTAGGTCCAGAAAAGTTATTTTTTACAACTTTTATCAATAGAATTTTTAGTTCCTTATTTTTATTACCAAAATGTATTTTTTTTCAATATTGGTGAACTCTCACAAATTGAAGGAATTTTGACAATTGGATGATGTTATATTCTAGAGTAAAGCAGCTCAATAGATCTAGATTATTGTATTGATGCATGCTCATAATTTTCTGATATGTTCAAAAATTAATTTTATTAATTAATTTTAATTACAGTGTGTTGAAGTGATTCTTGATTTGTCAATTTGCTAGTTTTGCATGATTCTAATTGTCTAAATATGCAGTATTATTAGTGAATATCATTGAGCACAATTTGCAAGTTTGCTTGTCTTCACAAAGATTATTACCTGTTATAAACAATGAGCTAAGATCGATTTAATTGGGAAAGGTTTTGTCATAAGAATGTTGCCTTTTGAATATAAAAATGACATTGAATTTTGACATTTGGAAACATTACTTTTTTTGGAATACTGAATCTGAAGCTCAGTTTTATAGGGTCAGAAATAGCATCTTGGTAGATTAAGTTTTAAATAATATACACACTGTTGGATGCAGGATTTTGTTGAAGGACCCAGTATAATCTTCATGTAGCCTGGTGTGATGTAAGATGCTATGTGTCGGGCGCCATTGTAACAGGATCATGTTGATCCTGGGATTCGAACCCGACTTGTTGGATTGTGAGTAACGCTCTACCGAATGAGTCAAAGGTGTAACCCCGCTGGCCGAGACCAGTAGGAGCATCGTATATATCACACCCGGCTACATTCGCATGTATGGTAGTTTTAAATACTTATCTATTAGAACTACACATTATTGCTCAGTGCTATAGGTATTATTGGGTTGCTATTGCCATAAACTGACAACCTGTGAAATTAGCGAAACAATGTTAAAAGCCTCTCTAAACCCCAATATCTTTATAGCATTAATATCCATATTTTAAAAAAAAAGGAATGTTTATTATTTTAATAATATGGTTGATCTATATTTGACAAGAGTATCACATTTTTGTTGTTGAGGATAATATCCTACTCAGTAGCTCAAAACAAATATGTCAATGTTCAGTATGTTTATTCCCATGCTTCTGAAATTATTAATGTTCTAAAATTCATAAAACAAATCTATACATTGATTTATACTGTACTACATCAAGCTATTAAATCATATACATAATTTTACTATTCATCTTGCTATTACATCATTTGCATAATTAAAAATACTTTTTGCATGTTTTTCATGCTTCTTCATTTTTAAAACCCATATAGTAAAATAATTAAATGTATAATCGTCGCAAATGGGTGAAAGATTTCCGCAGCGACGTTAAACTCCACAATCACTCACTATACATACTGTAATCACTGATTATATTTTATTTTAACAAATGTTGAAACTATTTCATACATAGCTTTGAATACCCATCGTTAATTATTAGAAACTCATGCATGTTATTGTTTACAGTTTGTTGTGTGTCTTATGTAGTGTTCATTTCAGTCTTTTTTATTTTAAATTTCTGTTAATCAGTGCCAATCATTCCCAATCATCCACACCTACGGACAGCATTGTAATCGATACACCCATACAGTTTGATTTGGTTTCTCCGTCCACTGAGAGTCGACAGATCACATCACCACAGACGGGTCCTCCAAAGTTAGTATGGCTATTCTGCACTCAATATGTTAGGGAACACATGTATACATTGTATATATGCACACTACCAAGCCATTGTAGTACCACTAACACAAGTTGTAAACGCCAATAGTTTTTGTATTAACAATTTTTCCTTTTTATTATTTAAGGATATCTTCCCGTACTTATCTCCCTTGATGTCTGTTTCTTGCCAAAGTCGAATTTGTATGTTTCTTCTGAACAATGATACTGTCTTCCTGTCCTAAGCTTAAATAGTTCTTCTTATTTTATTGTTTCATTATGTTAGTAAAGAAAATACTGGGTTGTTTTTTTAATGCATATGGGTGAAGATTCCTTGCAGTGACTAGCAGTATTTAAAATCTTATTAAAAATGATTTTTATTGTTTTTTAAACCTTGTCATTCTCACTTGACATTATTTCACAGATTTGTTTTATTATCTACTGCTTTCTTATTATTTCAATAAACATATTTGATCACTAATAAACCATAAAGTTAAAAAACACAATTATATTGTAATGTGCTACACATTATTAGGTTATTATAAAATCGTTACAAATTGAATCTCTTGTAAAATATGTATGAAAATGGTAAGGCCAGATCATGTGGACTTAATAAACACAAACAAATAGTAGTATTTGAATTAAACAGTAATTTATCTTTTGATAATTGAAGATAATTGCATATAGCTCAACATTTTCATACATTAATAGATATAAAAGTCAAACTTTATACTGTATACACTTGTATAGGTGTGGGGCAACAAGGTAAATATGTGTGTAGTGTGATACCTGCATGTACTGTTGCTTGTTTTGTGGTAGATATATCATTGTCTGTTCATCCTAAGCATGTGTCTGCGTATGTGTGTGTGTGCGTGTGTGCGTGATTGATTATGTTATTATTCATATTAACTTTGGCTGTGAGTTGCTTTCTTTCAGTTTATGCAAATGCTTTCTTTCTTATGTTCAATATCCAATGGTATCAATTTTAATATAAAGCTTTTTTTGTTAATAATTATTTTTGCTCTATATTATATAGATGATTAAGGAACTTATATTAAGGTGGTTTGGGTTCTGATAGTATGGTAATACATTTGAAATATTAATTGCAAACCTGACAGGATTATTTGTTTATGAAATAAATCTGTAGTTATATGATTTTACTACTGCATACATAGGAGAATGGGTGTTTCTTATTTACAATACAATGCATATCATAATAACATACACTTGTACAGTTTTAATCTGTTCAAAAGTGCTTTATATCATATTGGTGCAAATTTATTATTTTCAAAATCCCATGATAAACTACTTACAGAAATGATCTCTTCTAACAGATTAATTTAGCAATTGGAACATTTAATCAGAAAGCGTGTAATGGAAGTTAAATGTAATATATAGGGCTTGAAGTTGTGTCATAAAAAGCCTTATTAGCAAGAAATAAATTATCAATTTAATATTCAAATACGAACCGATGGTTATAGATCTAATATTAACCTCCAACTCTGCAAATGAAAATGACAATTTGAAAATATTTGTTAACATTTTTCTCTTTTTTAATTTCTTTTTCTTTTTTTCTGTATCGTAGACGGATTAACCCGTTTGACCAGTCTTCCGTAGATGTACTGGACTCTCCAGTGGATAGCGCAGCTTTCTCTCAGACTTTCACAGTCCGCTTCCTGGGGTCAATGGAGGTCAAGTCAGATCGAGGTAGCCATTTAATTTAATTTAATTTTGTTTATTGTTCTATCATACTTGAGATGATTGCTGCGAATTCCTTGGAGGGATCGTGCCACATGCAATGAATAGTTGTGGACAGAATTCAATGTTGCCCTTAGATTAAGAGAATATGTGTCTGTGCATCTCAAAGTTACTTGTGAAGATTCAAATAAAATGTGTCTATGTATATCAGTTGTTAAGATTCAGAGAAAATGTGTCTATGCATCTTAAAGTTACTTGTGAATGAAACCTTGAGGTTTTAACCTTTGACCTATGAATTGGCATTGTTTGCATGGCTTCTACTGGTTCATCTTGGAATTAATGTATAAGGTATGGCTTCTGGACCTTGTATTGTACAAAAAATTCATTTCAGCTAGTCCCATTTTTTTTACCACCCACGTCAGCCAGCCCAATATTTTAGACTAAAAAATGGGGTCCACGGTTGACCTCGCAGTTTAACCGAATCCGCGATATAATGAAGAGCGTTATGTTGGGGGTTCACTGTATATCCATTGGTACAAATGAGGAGCTGTCGAGTCAAGATCTTCACCAAATATCAGAGTGTATTTTTCTATGGGGCCAGTTGTCTTGTATGGGTGAAATATTCCCCCTGGGACAGAAAACACTAATTCATTCATTCATTCATACATTCTATGTGACCTACATTCTGAATATATCTGCAAGGGGTAAATTATTTTGGCAAGTAACTCCAAGATGGATAATTACCAGTCTCACTCCACAGAACAATCATTGCTCTTCAAGAGTCGGTTGTCGCACATGGGCGAGACATTTGTGCTGTGACGTAGAGCACCACTAATTCCAATGATCAATCTTCAACAGTTGTAACTCGCTATACATGTTCAGTCAGACAGTTGTGACATGGTGCTACCACCATTATATGGAATGGGGCCCTAGGGACATTGAAAACATCTAGACCTGTGTATGGAGATGCTTCACCTTCTGGTGGAAGTCAAATAGATATGTCTGCTTTTCTATACCTTCAGGCCAATCAATGACTTCTACCAATATCTAACAATGTTTTCCTGACTTGTAGGTGAGCAGCTAGTCCATGCTACAATGCGACAGATTCTGGCAGCAAGGGCGATCCACAATGTCTTCAAGATGACAGAATCACGCCTGCTAGTCACAAGTGAATGTATGAGGTCAGTACTCGTTTTTTCTCGAGGTCATATGTCGGAGATAAAATTCATATTTCAAGACCATTTAATTTTGGATAAATATAACCAATTGATAATAATAATAGTGCAAATTTATATTACACTAAATCCACTCTTGAAAGTGCACTCATAGCACTATATTATATCTTGTTTTCTCTTGTTTGGTCGTCATTTATGGGTGAATTGTTCCAAGTCTGACATAAAGCACTAATTCATTCATTCATTTTTTTGTTTGATGATGTTTATTTTGTTATTTTGGAATTAATATTTTTCAGATTAATCGATCCCTCAAATAACTCCGTACGTGTGGAATTTGCACTGCCAGACATATCATTCTGGTCTGTTCATCAGGACAATGCAAGGTAAAAGCAGAGATGTAAATGTAGCAGGATGTGATACTCACACTGGTCTCTGTGTATCCCCTTTGGCTAAGCCGGTAGAGTGTTGGACATGCTATCCAGCCTCTGGTTCGAATCCTAATGTCATTGTTACATGCATTTATCCAAAATATGCGACAATTCTACCAATTTGATTGGTTGAGAGATGTCCTGGAAATTCTTGTACATCCCGGTTTGCCCCTAGTTAATAGTTGTGACCTCATAGATCACTGTGACGTCATGGCTGCCCCCCTCGTGACCTCATAGATCACTGTGACGTCATGGCTGCCCCCCTCGACTCACACATTAGAAAGACATTCTGCATGTTTGCTTTCTTAAAAGTATGTAAATCTATTACAATTTTGGATAGATTTTTACCAGCGTGATTTCCGGGGCATGCAGGTTTTTACAAGCCAAAACCCATACACCCCGGAAATCAAGCTTGTAACTAATAGTACATTAAGTAATATTTAGCTGGACCAGTCACTGACTGGAATAATCTAATGTGCCACTGATTCCATAGATACTTCCTGAAATGTCATCATCATGTGGTGGCACATGGTCCCGTGTGGTGGCACACGGCTGACTGCTCACGTTAAAATGAAGTGAGCTCGGCTCGGCTGGTACGTGGATGGGTGATCGAGAACCTGATCGTATCTCGGATTTGTTCCTTCCCCCACACTGAATCACAGGCTGAAAAACTTGTGGTATTGCCTTAGGCAAGTGGCTTAGTTCAATAATGCCTCTGTTCACCCAGCAGAGAATGGGTACCCGGAAGGATGAGATGGACATGTGAATGATAACCTTGTAGCGCCTTGAATGGCAGCTTTGGTTGTATGATCTCCGGGGAGTTGAGAGGGAGATTGAGTGTACACAGATCCATTGACCGGGGTAATAATGCGCTTCGAGCATGCATTAGCATGGAGTCATGCACTTTATAAATGGACTATTTATTTATTATTATTGTTTACTAATGTAGACTCACTTGTATTCAATGTGAACTGAAATACCACATGCAGATTTTCATCTGATGGATATGTTTTAAAAAATTGTAAAGGAGTTCATTATGTTTATAATTTTCAGACATACAACAATTTATTTTGTTTTCCAGATTGTTTGCGTTCATAACTAGAAACCGAAGTGAAGGAGGGGCAGTCACATTTGCCTGCCATGTATTCGAAAGCAATAATTCAGCCGAGGAGGTAAATACGAATTTTTAAAAAATCCTTTGTCAATTTTAGGCACCAGTATTTGGCATCACTAACTGTCAAATGAAATATTTCCCCTTAATTTTTAATGATTTTTAAGATAATTATTTAATGAATTAATTGCTTCATAATACACTGTACCTGTGATATCATCAATAAGAATTTTATTCTATTTTAAAAATTGTGGTTTAGAGTTGGTTTCAATATAATTTCACTCATTCCATATAAGGGCAAAATGTAATAATTCCAGATTATAACCCTTTAATAGAGATTAATCCAATCTTTGCCAATTTTCTTTTTAGATATGTCAAGGGATTAGCACTGCTACAAAAATTGCATTCCAAGCCATCATGGTGAGTATTATATTGTTAAAATTTAACATTATTTTATGCATTATTTAACATTATTTAACATTATTTGAACAGTTGAAAGTAAAAACAAATTTAGTTTCTGAGGGTACCACCAAACATTTTAATTAGAGAAACCAGTTTCATTGTCATTCAAAAACATGGCATATTATTTTTATAGGAAAAGAGAAGTGGGAAAAAGCCATCGATCACAAGCGAGGGAGACCGCGACAAAGAAAAGGTAACATCTGTGTATTTTTTAATAAAACATATTTCCTATTTAATTTGAATGAAATAAAATCATTGTAATGTGTTTCTTTATCAGAATAACTGTTTGTAGTACTAGAATTTTGACCACATTTAGATTTTGTATTAATATTTCATATAAATGAACATCATGTGATATACATTTCTTATAAAATGTTATTCCTGGCCAGGAGGCTATGAAACAATTTTGAGTGTGATTTCGTGCTCAACGAAAATTTGCATTGGAATTTTTAGTGCAGAAGTCGAGTTGAGCATGAAATCGTAAGCTCAGGTTCATGTAGATAATATCTAGTGTTGTGAGCGTAAATATCTAGTGTTGTGAGCGTACAGATCTTTTATTTTTAGTCTTCCATCACAGTAGTAGCCATGTCTGGTTGATGGCCATCCTAGTACTGCTGTGAAAGCTTCGTCTTTCATTTCCTTATCTTGTTTATAGTTTTCCAACACAGGATGATTTCCCCCCTCTCTGTACTAAGAATAAAAATGTCCTACAAGTTGAAACATCTTTGAGGCTTACCTACATGCCATATAATCCACAGACAGTTTTACTCTGTGAAATTTGACTTTTGATCATGAGAGCTCGAGATAGTTTCATATGTCAAAATCAGCCATTATATTGCTTTACCGAAATTACAAAGGAAATTAGTTAATAACTTTAAGGATGTTAGTTGGTAGGTGTTACTGCAAATGATATTTTAAAGAATTCACGTATAAAATGGTGAAAAAATAAGCAAAATGTGTAGAATATCCAATAGTTAATGACAGTTAAGTTGATTTTGTACTTTTAGACATACTTTCCCAAACTTTTCCCATTTAAGATTTGCCCAAAACTTTTAACCATTGTTGTGCTGGAAACAACCAATGATGTCTAGATCTCTGGGCTACTAGCAGAAAGAGTGTTAAATTTAACAAAGCAATTAAAAAATGTAGTTCCATAATGCATGGCTGAACGAAAACATTCGCTAAATCCTATATGACCAACCATCATCCATAACCATCTCCATGCTGGAGCCAACCAGAGCTGGATGTGATTGCTCCAGCAGGAAGAGGGTTAATCCCAAACTGTTTTTGGTATAGGATGTCAAGGGTCGGTGTTGGCATGGAAGGGTTAATGCCAAGTACACATGGCTCTTCAATAACTTTCTGAGGCACCTGTCCCTGTGTCCTGTCAGACATGAATCTACTTGCCCTGTAGGTAAAGGGCGTGTGGGCTGTTTCACTTGTCCACCTGTGAATAATACCTGTCCTAGTCAGGTGGATAATTTCCTTACTGCTGAGCTCCGATGCAGTCAGGAGAATACGAATCATTGTCTTTTACCTTCCTGTTTGCAGAGTGATTCTGATAGTGAGTGATCACCACCGATCAGCACAGAGACTGTGGTACATACCTACTATATAGTACTGTCATTAGTACATACATCTATAGCAATATATTCATCTTTCCTAACTTTTTCACCATCCACCAAGGTCATCTGGTCCCGAGATTACGAAATGTTTTTTTAGAATGGTTTCATTTTCAACTCTGGTTTTTCACACTAATCCTAATGGAAAATTTGAATTGAGCATGAAATGGTACTAAAATAAAGGAGTCGTAATCTTGGGCCTGATCTCATGTCATCATAACAAACTCCTCGTTCTCAAATACTCACCTATTAAAACAACGTTGACATATCCCCTTCCCAATTAACATTGTATTTTGGCATCAGGTTGCATGTATTTGGTGGGATTTTTCTTAACCATCCATGCTCCAGCACATATGACATATATCTGTATTTTGTCCCCCTTCCAAGACAACACATTCTTTGACCTTCCATTGACTTATATTGACATTTCATTGACATTCGAGTCAATTGACTTTTGACTCTCAATATTTCAAATATATGTGAAAACCACACTGCTATAACCCCTTAAAAATATTATACACAGATTCCTATTTATTTTTCAAAAAATACTTAAGACACGCACAACCCATAAAGCGAACCAGTAGACCTCTATTCGGCAATGTTCTCATTTTCAAGAGGATCATCAGAAATGTTGTCGAACATCAGAGCCAAATTGTGCTGAGTTTGAATCCACCCGGGGCAGTCGGCACCAATGCTACCAATGTTACAAACTTTGTCCTGTAAGATAACAAACCATGATACCATTGATACCAAACTTATATCAGAAACGCCATTTTCTATGACATTCAAATTGGATCCGAAATTGGCATTCAGATATTTGGACATCAGCAAAAGAATATCAACATTTTTAAGGAGTGAAACGAGATCTGATTTTAATTAGATTGTTGTATGGATAAGTGTTTTTTTAAATTCCACAAAATATTATGTTAACTTGACATATGTTGACTTATAATAAATACCATGGATGCTGGTATGTGATATTAGTAATAGTATTCATTATAATTAATATTTGATATTGATATACTAGAGTATACAGGGACATATAGTATTTGTGAGGCTTTTCTATATACATGTGTCCATTAATATGTATAACCAGCGATTAATATTTCCTATTATATATTCATATTCTTCTTCTTTGTTTTTGGGGATTGGGGTTTTAAGTCGCTTTCAAGATTCTTTCACTTATATCACTTGTCAGTTTATGGCAGGAGGAAACCCACAACATCCATAGCGCTGAATGTTGCAGTAAACCTGTGAGCATCGGCTGGTACTGACAAAACCAAGGATGATAACTGCATTGCCACTCTACAGACATCTCATCCACTCAATATCGCGTCAGAAAGGTAACTTTCGTGAACATTGATGCCGGGCCCCCTGGGCGGGATTTGAACCTATCATATTCATGTATGTGTGTATTACTAAGATCAGCTCCCAAGATTGCAAAGCCTTTATGAGTACGATTTCATGCTCAACTCAAGATTTTGCTCACAATTCTACATATAAAATTCGAGCTTGAGCATGAAATCGTACTCAAAATGTTTTGTAATCTCGGAGATATATATATTCCAAAAGTGATTGTGCTATGTAAAACTTGTCAAACAATGACCTTGAAATCATTTGTACTTTAATACTATCCTTACTGAAGGCAAATTGATATTCTCTACAGATTTGGATTAATTCAATGGGTCGCCTATGGGTGAAATATTACCGCTGCGACGTAAACCAATAACAATAATTCAATGGGAAGAATGTTATCTAGAAGTTATTTGGGTATTCTTACTGTCCCAGACTGTCTATTCAATGTCATCTTTAGAAAGTAGAAATATTGTCATTATTGAATTATTGGATTGGACTGCCGAGATTTTACATGTATGCTGGCATGGCAATTGTCTTCGGATCTGCGTAAATCTGCTGATTTGTCTATGGGTTGATTTATTTGCACTGGACATGGCTTGGGCCCCCAGACCCTGGGCTTGTTTTCTGCGGAAATCACAATTATTTGTTGCCACGCCTGTGTGTGGCAGTGCTTATATTTATCTTTCTGTTGTCTTCAGTCTGTTTCTTGGTCAACAGGTCTAGATATGAGATTTTAGCGTTTTTTTAGACAAAATATCAATAGAAAAGAAACAAATTCATATTGTCTTCAAAGATTTACAGGATAGTAACACAGATTATGTTGAGTGTATTGGGCTATGATTTAAAATTATTCATGGATTATAGTGATGGTAACACAATTTATTATCCAATACTGGCTCTGAGAGGAGATATATACAGTAGTTAAAATTGATATCTCCTAGGAGATCTCAATTTGATATCTTCTAGGAGATGTTTGTGATTGGTCAATTCCAGCATGTGACTTGAAAGGTTAACTGCTGCCAAACAGTCAACCTTTGTGATGTCATCACAATCATAACAATGCTGATGTCAGCTTATTCATTGACTTCCCAGTAAAGACTTTTCAAATGTGCTATTTTTCTTCTTAAATGACAAGAAAGATATTAGGCGATAAATAGAATCTCACTCTCGTGTGTTTTGATATCGTTGTTATCCTACTCGTTGATAAAAGTAGTAAATACTCATATTTACATTACTTTTATCAACTCGTATGATAACAACGATATCAAAACACTCCGGTGAGATTCTCTATGAGCGGAATGGCCAAAATAGATGATATCGTGATGTTGGCCCAAAGCACCAAATGTACTTTAGTATTAGGTGAAACCTTTTAGTGTGGGCTGCCCGATTTTAAGGCCCAGGGTCAAGGTCAGCTTAAGGTCAAAGGTCAAATATTAATAAAATGTAATTTTCACAATATTTCATCAGTTAATATGATTTGATATTACATGAAAAGACCAACTGAATGTTGAAACACTATCTACCATGATCAGATAATGTACTAATTTGCAAAAATCCAAAATGGCCACCATAAAGCTAACAATACACATTTTTTTCTGATATTTTGCATATAAATCTTGAATTAATTTATGTTAACAAAAAATGGAAATTAGATACCTTCTATTGGTGATATTAATGTTTGTATTGCAACAAATAATTGTCCAGTAAATATGGCACTAAACATGATTGAATAGCAGAACATACTAGCATATCTTGACTGTATCTACTCGATATGGAGTTAAATTATGTTCTTTGTTGCTTCATATGAAACAACCTGCCTGTTCACTTAAGGACTTGTCCCTGCAAAGTCTTCTTCAAAACTCTGCTTAATACATACATGTTCACTTTCCAAAATAGGATTGATGCTTTACAAACCAGCGCAGCAAACATGTCCTGGTGCATGGAAGCACTTGCGCTATGTAAATCTACTTATTATCTATTATTATTATTATTATTATTATTATTATTATTATCTATTATTATTATTATTATTATTATTATTATTATTATAGAATAGCTTCTTCTTTCTGATTGATAAATACAATTGCACTCGATCCATTAAACTGAAGTTAGGAATTCTAATATTGGACTTTAAATGTCAACAGATACTTGCTGAAGGATAGTTTCTGTATGTAACCACTACCTACTTGCTACACATGTGTACAATCGGATCAAGATATCACAATTAAGTAACACGAAGAGACAGTAGCATGTGTAACCATGCTCTAAAGGCATTGTAATGTTCTTGTTAATACTATAATTGTGATTCTGATGGGACTGTTCCATGATCTTCAGCACCTTCCATTCTGTTATTATCATATTAATTATAACTGCAAGAAAATTGAGGGAGGGATATACTAGTAAAACTTGTGTTCTACCTTACTTCCATGCCATACTTCTCCGGATGTGACACAACATCCTACTTCAATGGAAAATGAAAATCATTTTGGAAAACATTGGATGTTTATCCAACAACGACCGACAGTTTCATGAACATATACATGACAGTTTATTCCAGCATTTGAGCATTTGGTTTACCTGTTATCATGTATAGACAAATTAGAACGACATTTTCCCAAGGTTAGTGAAGTTAATGGGTAAACTCCACCCAACACAGAGCACACTGCTCCAATATGTAAACCGTTGCCAATACCAAGTCAGCATTTGAAAACTGAAGTCGACACAAATTCGTATGGTTTGGAGTGGATAAAATGAGAGCAAGTGGCGTCAGATCTACTCAAGTATGCTTGCTGCTGCTGTTGGATGCATAGTTGATCTGATGTAGTTGCAAGTTGATGCCAACTTGTTCCAAGCAGTGCAACTGCACGAATGCAGGGCCCATGCACAGAACTGGGTCTCTGAGGAATACTGCAATAACCATGGAGACATACATATTGCCCACTACTCGTATGCCGACGACACTCAACTTGTTGACCAGTTCAGCCCCAGAAATCTCTGAGCATTTTGTACAGACTGCAAATTGTACTCGAGTTATCAAGCAATTAATGGATGACATCTCAAATCACACTGAGTGGTGGCAAAATGGTCATAGCCATCGACAGTAATTACCAGCTTAACCAGATAGAGTATAGTCAATTCACCATAGGTTATACATAGATCCAGCCATCGTCATCCGCTACGCATTTTGTTGTGTATTTGGAACCTACTATTTCAATGACACTTCAGGTTGATAATATATTTCGAACTTGCTTTTCGCATTTCGTGCCATCGGAAACATGAGACACCAAATAATATCTGATGGTCTCTGGTTCGAAGTATATTTATATCTAGACTTGATTACTGCAATACTATTCTTTTCAGACTAGATAATCGACAAATCCAGAAGCTCCATAATACCCAAAATACTGCAGCTAGGATAGTTTCCCTTACCTCCAATATATACCACATCACGTCGGTCCTTAAGGCTTAGTTTTTGTCACATCTTGTTATCACCCAAATAATCCTATTCAAAATATCACCCAAGAGCAGATACGCAAGTCTAGATTTACCGGAGAACAAGGTAAAGCATTTCAGCGGCTCCTTTCATATAAATATAATACCAATCAATATCATCTATATTTAAACAATTTACTTTCACCCTCTGAGACTATGGATAGTCTACTTAAGGCTTTACATTGGATTCAAGCTATCCTGTTTTACTTACAAGTGCAAGGAACAAACAAACCTGACTATTTCCAATTGAGCTTGTCAGCAATGTCACAGAGTACCCTCCAAGCAGATGCCTCAGATCAGAAAATCTTCAGGTGCTCACTATCCCTCAAATCCTTTTGCTACCAATAGTTTGCCCATGCAGCACCAACAATGGAATTCCCAAGCTGTTCCTCAAGTTATCTCCATCTTTGAAAGCCTTTTAAACAGTCCTCAAAACTCATCTCTTAAAACGTATTATGCTTAATAATATGAGAATGCAATAGTGGGTGGAAATAGCGCAATATAAATAAGTGTCTATTATTATTATTATTATTATTATATTAAACATTATTATTAGTATTAAGCATATTATTATTAAAATACAGTCACTATCCTACACTAAGTATCCCTATGACAGTTAGTGTTCAACATTACAATCCCTAACTTCAGCTGTCGACAATGATATTTATCGATTAGCCACAGAGACAAACCATCAGTATATTCGATCAACTTTGAAATTGTTTGTTGTAATATGAATAGCAAATAGCATTAGAAATGGTATATTCATTAATTTTCTAATGTATTAGCAAGCTACCAGCATAATTGGTGTATTGTGAAAGGTATGGCTGCCATTTTGTATTACTATGGCGGACATTTTAGACAAATTATCTTATGATATATTAATAGTAGATTATGTTTCAAACTTCTTATAGTTGTTTTTGAGTATTTAAACATTATAATAAATGATGAAATATAGTGAATTTGACCTTTGACCGTGAACTGACCTTGACCTTGGCCATTAAAATCGGGCAGCCCCCTCTAAAATGCCTTGCATTATCCTAAGGTACAACTGTGCCAAATTTGGTGCTTTGGGCCATATCACGATCATTCCCATAAGCCACTCCACTGTTTAAAACATCTAGATACAGTTCACCATCATGGCCTCTGTACCATCATTGTATGTATAAGCTGAACCCTCTCTTTCTGAGAGGCAAATCAAGCTTTCTCTTCAATATATC
Source organism: Lepetodrilus schrolli (assembly GCA_032361225.1). Taxonomy (NCBI): domain Eukaryota; kingdom Metazoa; phylum Mollusca; class Gastropoda; order Lepetellida; family Lepetodrilidae; genus Lepetodrilus; species Lepetodrilus schrolli. The sequence continues at coordinate 16,329 of JAUTBT010021640.1, forward strand.
ACTAAATTAACATCAAACCCTTCAAATCCAGCTTATAACTGTGTGTTTCATCCAGAGTATACCACTCTATATGAACACAAACCTTCAGCTAGTGTTGCTCTTGGTATTCGCATGAAGGAACATATTGTTCCTACGAATATCAATATTCCCAATATTAAAACTAACAAACTTCTAAATTTCCCACCATGGCAGATGGTTTGGTTGGTTGTTTGATTTGGGATTTAAAGCCACTTTCAAGATTGTTTCACTCGCATCATGGCTTACATGCATATGTACTGCTTGTACTACTCTGGATTTCCACCAGTTTTTAATAGTGCTAGTTCACTTGGAATATCACATGCCACAGATAGAACATGGATCCGACCGACCTTGCTTTACCCCTTAAATGCTGAGCGCCAAGCAGGGGAACAACAAGTACCGTCTTTTGGTATGACGCGGCCGGGCCAACTGTTAATCTTAATTTGCAAAATCTACAACAAATCAACCCATTTATCATCATTACTTTGCTGAATTAAAATATTCATGTTCAGATCATATTAATATTTATTCTGACGGTTCAAAGGATGGCGTCAGTGTAACAGCTGCTGCCATCGTAAATACTAAATCACTTACTTGTCGTCTCCCGGATGATAGTTCCATATTCCCAGCTGAAGCTAAGGCAATGCAAATTGCTTTAGAAGTCATTAGAGGATCCAAGTTACAATAAACTCAACCAAAAGGTTTTGCAGTATTTCATTATAGAGCATAATGTATAAATGTCCCAATTTTTACGTCATCGCGACGCGGTAGATTCCGGGGGAGGGGGGGTTCTCCCAAGTTGGCGGCTGACTTACAAATGTCTACTGGAACTCGGGTTAACCCTCAAACAGTCCTTGACCGACTCCATGCTGCTGGTTTGAGAGCTCGTCGCCCGGTAGTAGCGGTTCAGGTTCCAGGTTCAAATCCTGCCCCGGGGGCCCGGCATCAATGTTCGCGAAAGTTACCTTTCTGACGCGATATTGATAGGATGCGATGTCTGTAGAGTGGCAATGCAGTTATCATCCTTGGTCTTGTCAGTACAAGCCGTTGCTCGCAGGTTTACTGCAACATTCAGCGCTACGGATGTTTCGGGTTTCCTCCTGCCCTAAACTGACAAGTGGAAGAATATTGAAAGCGACTCTAAACCCCAATACAAAAAGAAAAGACGTTAACGCAACGTCATACCGGAGAACGGCCAGGTGGCCAGGATTCAGCAATGGCGTCTTAGACAATATAACGACGTTTTGTTCACAGACGAATCCCGGTTCTGTCTCGATTTCGTGGACGGCAGACTATGTACATGGCGTCGACGAGGGGAACATTACGACGCTGCAAAGAGAAACGGCGATTCCTCGGTGCATCTGTAAATCTTGACTGCCTTACTATCCAGCATGGTATTGGACATGATAAACTGACACTGATATTAAATTTAGAAACAAATTGAGCATTTGCTAAAAAATATTCAGCTCTATTTTGGAATCCATGCATGTTGCGGCTTCATTTGTACTCACAAGGCAACTTCTCTGTAGACTAAATTATTAATATCAGAAAGTGAAGACATTAAGGGAAATAAAATAAACATCTACACGACTGCATATTCATGATCACTGTACTAGTATTCTTTGGACTGCAGCTTTCATTTCCTCAGCGTCATGTACATGCATCACCAGATTCTTCCTCGTACCCCAGGGTACTGAATTCCGTTCAGGACTCACTTCATGTGGTACCCCTGGCACACATCTAGAGGGAAACGTGCACAAACAACCAACCAATGAAATCATTTTCCCGATGAGTTTGGTGTACAATTCTATCCAATGAAATAGATTGTATGATTGTTCTATTTATAGCTCCTAAACTGTTTGCGCAAGTTTCTCTCTAGGTGTGTTCCAGAGGTAACACATGACGTGAGTCCTGAACGGAATTAAGTAAGATAATGTGCAATAACGCAATAACTACTAGGTATGGTTCCACCACTAACGTAGCCATTCCATTCCATTCCACTCTCCAATACTGCTATTGAGTTTGATGTTGGAGGTGCCAACCTTCAACAAAGGACAGTTCCAATATAAACATTATTTCCATCGAATTCCATACAATAGTCATTCAGTCACTGTATACTGTATTTGTACATATCCTCTATTGGTACTCCAATAGTTATTCCCTGTATTTGATATAAAACAAAGAATATGCATCCGAATCTATCATTTCTTTATATACTCAGTATACATTGTATTTAGTAATAGTTATAAACTTACTATGGTGGTAGAGTATGGTGAACATTAAATAATGACAAATTACTGCTTATCATTATATGTAACGAATGTTCATATATAACACATATCTTGCAACTACATGTATTTTCACTTCATTAGGATTGTGGGTTTACATTTGAGTTACAGAGTATGAAATTGCTATGGTACATCATTGCTAGTATATTGCAAATAGTTCTCATAGTACATGATATATTATTGTGAATTGAATATACCAACTTCGCACCTCAGGGGTACTTAATTCCGTCCAGGACTCACTTCACGTGGTACCCATTGCACACATCTAGAGGGAAACCTGCGTAAACAGCCAACCAATGAAATCATTTTCCCGATGAATTTAGTGTAAAACTATATCCAATGAAATAGATGTTATCATTCTATTTATAGCTCCTAAACTGTTCGCGCAAATTTCTCTCTAGATATGTGCCAGGGGTGTGAGTGCCATGATGTGTGGCATGAAGTGAGTCCTGAACGGAATTAAGTAGGGCCGGGGTGCGAGGGTGGGAATACACGTGCATATATAAATGTGAACACTTTCAACTGTTCTTTTCCATGTAATGTGTGTATATATATATATATGACCCGTTGGTATCTATCCAGGCTGAGCGTAGATTCCCAAATGTGTACGTTCGACATCGAATACGTACATCTAATACATACAGTATGGGCGTCCATCAAAGCATCCTATAAACACAGACTATATGCCTACTTAACTTCATTGACGGATGTTAAATGCGTTTGGCTAGTAAGAGCGGTGTGTCTGTGGTGTGGGCATACAGGAAAACCATATACGGACACCTACTGCACAGGAATCCTCCAGGTCAGCCGAGGTAGACGTGTCCTGCCGTGATCCGGTTAGGATCCTGGATACGGACACCTGCCTTGTTTTGCTGTGACCAGAGGAGACTGCATTTGTGTATTCGTATTAACCTCAGACTACATCGATTGTTTTTGCTCATGTGTCTGTGTAATTTCGCATGTCGTCTCGCTACCAATAATGGCATTATCACGGGACGCCATGCACGAAATAACGTTGTATCACGTGACTCTTCCGAGATGTGTCTCGGCGAAATGCACTGATGGAACTACATCCACGTCCTAATTGATACAGAGAATGAGGGAGTAGGGAGTCCGCGTTATTCCAGGACGACAAAGCATAGCGTGAATGTTTGCATCTTGACTACAATTTACCATAAATACCAAAAGGTTATTGTTCTGTGTTCGATGATTTTCGGAAATATACAGCCATCGGTATGAAAATACATTGTATATGACATATATCCTTGTCTCGAGTATCGATCTGTCCGACGTACATTATTCAGGTGTATGTTGTTGTTATTCGCTCAATCTCGGAAAACGTTATGCTGTCATGATTTGTATTGAGAACGTATAATTTGGCATCCACCGCTAACGTACAATCCAAACACACTTGTGGTAGTGTGTACTTATGGCATTCACGACGTCAGCTTGAACAACACCGTATGACATGCATATTAGACAATGTTAAAATTACTTGAAATCGTAATGACGGTTATCGGGGAGAGTTGTAGCAGTGGTAAAACGTTGGACTTCGGAGCCAACGGTTCCAGGTTCAAATCCCGCCCCGGGAGCCCGGCATCAATGTCCGCGAAAGTTACCTTTCTGACGCCATATTGATAGGGTGCGATGTCTGTAGAGTGGCAATGCAGTTATCGCCCTTGGTCTCGTCAGTACCAGCCGGTGTTCGCAGGTTTACTGCAACATTCGGCGCTACGGATGTTGTGGGTTTCCTCCTGCCAAATGCAAAAAAAATTTTAAAAAATCACGGTCATCAATTCAAGTATATAAGCGTCATTTGCATATGGAGGGTAACTGCACTTAAAACGAGCGTCAATGTCATTGAACCCAGAACGAGGCTCGGTTTACCGGTCCCATTGCACATGTCCGTACTGCAGAAACAATACAAGGCGGTGTAGTTCTCGACGGGATTGGTCCAGTAATGGCAGCCGTTGGTTTCATTCATTCCTGGCAGGCTTCCGAGAGTGTAGCAGGTACGCAGCACTCCTACCCATCCTGGAAAAGACCAACAGATGACCAAACGAGCAGATGAGGCAGCATAGAAAATGAAGTTTACGTAAACGTCTTTCTGGATAAACGTCACGTTTTTATTTATTCTTTTTTTTTTAAATTGCGGTTTAAAGTCGCTTTCAAGATTCTTTCACTTATATCACGACTTGTCAGTTTAGGGCAGGAGGAAACCCGCAACATC
>JAUTBT010021651.1:0-20862 GCA_032361225.1 Lepetodrilus schrolli
GAAAGTTACTAGTCATCCAACATTTGATGTCATCAATGCAGTTTGTGACTGTGTTGAAAGTAACAATGACAGATGATGTGATCAATGGTCGAAATCCAAGATAGAGCTGTCTGTCATCGGCATACAGGTGAAAGCCGATGTTATGTTCTCCAACTGGCAAGGTGTAAATAGTGAAAAGTATTGGGCCGAGGACAGATTCTTTCGGCTGGGTGACAATTTGATATATTAGTTTTAGAGTGATTTTTACTATCATTTATGTGAATGAACAAATCTTGAAAGTGGCTTTAAACCCAAAATCAACCAACACTATCATTTATAGTATATTGTCATGTTATTATATCAAATATTATTATTATATCATATAGTAATGTGTATGATAATTTTTAATATCCAGTGGCAAGTGCCTATGGATTACTTACCACAATCTCTTCCAATATTTGAGTCTGTACACACAACTGATGTAAACTAAAGTCATGCAGTATTGTTCGTACAACCTACCACTGTAAGATTCTTTCAAATTTGATTGGTGAATCAAGTTGTTCAAGTACCGTATCTAGAGTCTACTGTGCCTAAAAATTGTAAGAAATCATAATAGGAAATTTGTAAAACTCTAAATAATTTTAACATGTCCCTACGCATCTGCTCATTTCCAAAAGTTAACTTTAAGTATTTACAAGCATGAAGTGAAACTATATCTATCAACACTATAATTTAATTAACCAAATTCAAGGTATTTTAAATGACTTTTAAAGACTAAAATACTACCCTAAAACGGAGCAAGTAAATAATGTTATATAGTATTCATTTAGTGTAATTATTTATTGATTGTTAAAAAACATCCCTCCATGTTATTTTTTTTATTTATTCATTCATTTATTTATTCATTAAACATATTTATTTATTTATTTATCATTTTTTTTATTTGTTATTTATTTTATTTTATTTGTATTTTGTATTTGTATGTGTATTTTTATTTATTTTTATGCGCTTTAAACTAGAGACACTTTCAAGATTATTATACTCATATCACATCATGTCAGTTTAGGCCGGGTGAAAACATGCAACAACTGTAGCGCTGAATGCTGCAGTCAACCTGCGAGAACCACGGACGAACCAAGGATGATAACTACAATGCAACATTACACTCAGCCCATCCTATCATGATCGCATGAGAAAGGTAACTCCTGCGAACATTGATACTGGGCCCCCTCTCGCCAGGATCGATATCTAACTCATGTTCATCCCAAATATTTTTGGACAAATCGCCATATACCATTTGAGCTTGAGCATGGAATTGTACTCAAAGTTTCAAAATCTTGGGGCCTGTGTTTATAACAACAATTAACGAAAGATCCATAAACCAGCGCATCAAATATATATTAGCTTATGTACTAAATAAAAACATTGCCTTTAAAAATGTAAAATTAAAATTTAGCAATGTATGGATGCATGCATATTTAACACTTTACAATTTTGTGAATTCAAAACAACAATTGGGGTTGACACTACATATACTAAATTGCTATATTCTTACCTCATTATAGTATATTTAACTATTCAATAAGTAGTAATATATAGCCAGTGGTATTCTAAAGGTATCGGATAAGAAAATGTATAAAGAAAGAAGCAAGACCTAGCTAAATTCTAGTAAACATGGTAAATAGACCGGCAAAGGAGGAGATAGGGATCCCCTCTATTTTCGTGAGTCGGGTATATGGATAGGGTTAAGGTTAGCACAGACATATAGATTTACATCTAACAACTACATAATCATCGCTTTTACAATGATCACTCTTTTATTCACGAAAATATCCATCAGCTGTTTCATTGACAATGGCCGATTTGATCAAAACAACACGTCGTTGAATGACATAATCCGGAGTATTTACCGAAAAAAAACAATCATAAAAATGTTTGTATTTGGTTGCAAAATTGAAGCCTAGATGACTGTAGAATCATGAAATACACTTTGCAACCGAGATTCGGCCAACTTTAGTAATAAAAGGGATGGGGACCCCGATCTCCACCTTTGCCAATAAATCTCCAATACGTGGCTGGTTCAGTCGTACAAAAAGCCTATTTATGGCTTCACATTGTTTTTCACTGGCGAAGGTCCGGTTGAAATATAAAGTAGTGGCAAGTATATCTAATAGCGGTGTGGTTACAGCCGAAAATATAACAAAATAGCCATTAATCGTTGATTATCCGGGAATAAGTGTTGACTGTGTGTTACTACATCTCTACTAGGATCTGCACACAAGCATACCGTAAACTCACGGCGCGTACGAAAAGTACCAGTTTTCCACGAAAGTTGATAGGAGCGCGATTTTCCTTGCACGCCCTATTGGCATATCTCGCTCTTTACACGGGCACGCGCGCGCGCACATACACCCACGCACCCGCACACACGCGCGCATACACACTATGAAATCCTCCAACATATATGAATCTACAGGGAGAATATGACAGATACAGTTAAAAACATGAATTACGTCATGTTTTATAGACACACACACACGCACGCACATACACACACACATACACACACCCACGCACATACACACACATATACACACACACACACACATACACACACACACACACACACACATACGTATGTCGCCAGTATATGTCTTGGAGCAGACAGAGAAACAGGGTATTGGTTGTATTGGATCTTTCTATACACATACGTTGGGTGGTAAACATGGGATGTATACTCCCCAAAGTGTGATAATGTGGCATAATTTAACATCAACATGCTTTTGATCAAAGGTAATGAGATTCTATGCTGAGATAGGCATATCCGTGACGTAACCTCGATGACGGCATAAGACACCTATGACGTCAATTCATTGTCAGCAGTGTTATGTAATACTATGCACATATAGTTTCAATATCATATGGCTTGAAACAAGACGATGGGTATACCATTTATCATATACATAGAGGCGTTGCCGAGGATTTAATAACTATCATCGACGAGTATTGATATATTTGATATTCCAAGACACTTGGGTGAGGTTCTCTATATCACCAAATATTATTTTAAAGTCGTTTAAAGAAGAAGAATGCCACATCATGAAGATTTTACTGTGAAGCCAAAGCTGTAGGCTGCTGTGCATTTGCACTGTGACATGATAGCAATGCTACGACATCACAATTGTATAGATGACATCACAATGGTTGAACAATCTAATACTTGGGTCAAGCGATATCTACAGCATGACATCACAATGATAGCACAATCAAATAAACCAAGAATTGAGTCAAACGATATCTACTGCTGTAGATATCGCTTGTTATTTGAAAGCGATATCTACTGCGAAAAGACAGGAAAACCAACGTTCTGTAGTTGTGCTTCCCATATAAAGGGCACATCCAATCAGTATAGGAGTGCTCGAATATTCTGATACATATCGTCGATACTATGTGTACTGTTATGAAATGATGTCACGATCATGCATACAATACAAACTACGATGGAATGCGTAAGGAAAAATGTTGTGCTTGAGAAAGTGGTTAATGTGAAATATGAAAGATCACATGTCATCACATTTTGATAATTACAAATAAAATCGGGCTACATCAGATACAGTTCTATTTTTTAGATTGCATAAACAGTTACAATATTCTATTGTAAAGACGAAATATTTAACCTTTAAAGAATGTTCCTATTAATTTCACCATAACAGGTAATATTATGAACAATAAAATACTTTCAGAATGTGTAAATTGTAAACATCTTTGATGCAAAACAAGTGACGCAGGTGAAGGCAAATTCCACGTTATTTACAGAACATTGTTTGAATCCCATTAACATATATTTTCGCACTTAAATGAACATAAATGGAATATTTTGCTCTGTAAGGACTTGAATTGTAATATTCAACCCAAATTTCAATTCTTATCTTGAATTGTAATAAAAAAAATCCACTGAATTGTAATACCTGAAACTCTTGACATGAATATTGCAATTATAATTGCCATTTAATTGTACGAACTGAACAACCTCAATTGTAACACAACATTACCCCGTAATGTAATGTAACTTTAATAGGCCGCAAACTGTATTCGAATCGAATAGAATGAAAGGAAAAACAATTGCTTTGTCGGACTTTGGATGTTAATCTTGTGTGATGTGCAAGCATTAAGATTTGGGTTACCATTGGTACTGACAAGACCAAGGATGATTACTGCATGTCACTCAACAGACAGCGCAGGCAGCGCATCCTATCAATATCGCGTCAGGAAGGACACTTTCGCCAACATTGATGCCGGGCTCCCGGGGCGGGATTTGAACTTGGAACCTTTGGCTCCGAAGTCCAACGTTTTACCACTACGCTACCACCCGCCCTCATGTCATTATATTCTATACTAAACACATGAAAGGTTTACGAAATACGATATCCTAGAGAAATGTGACATAAAATGTGATCGCAGTGGCTACAACATGAAAAGGAAACTATCAAAGATCAATTCCTTTAATTTAACAAATCCAACAGGTGTTCGACTCGCGTCAATATCTCGTATAAATGTTGACATGTGGAGGTCGATAACATGCATCATATTTATATATGATAACGTCTCATGAATTTAGACTGGCACTGAAAATGGACTTATTACTGATGCCAAATATGGACATGTACAGTGAATATCACTGTAACTTATGAATACTAATTACGATGCCCAATCACTTTCGTGTCATGTGTCATGTGACATGTATGTCACCAGCTGTCGGGACATGTTGCATAATATAAAGAGAGATCTTAAGGAACATTTTGCCAGCTACCCCCATGCAGCTACAGGTAAGTCCTCTTCACATTGTTCTGCTGCTTGTCTGGTAGGCCTACTTATGTTTATATTTCACGTGTAGCCATAGAAAAGCCAATGTTCACTTCTATACAATGTATTGAAACTCTCAGAGGTACTTGTTTACTATATAAACATTAATTTAACATATCTATTTATTGTTATCATTACCTAAGATTGGACATGTTTGGCTAGAACAATAGATTGTCCAAATTACCTCAGCGTCAGTTTCGGATTTGATTTTAATGAGATTGTAATATGCACTGTTACGACAGTCATTTTAATGACCAATGACCTATACTATCGGGTAACGGATCTGAAGGGTAGGGTAGGGCCTACATATATATGTGTTCTTACTATATTCAGTTATTGATACGTTTATGCCAATACCTGGAATTCAAAGCCGAAGCAATATTTACCATGTTTACCAAGCTCTGTTGGAACTTGCGAATGTCTGATAATATGATTTAACGTATAGTTTCCGGTTTTGACCGGAAGTACACCATCAAGTTTGACTGAAGACCATTTAAAAAATATGCTATTGTTCAATTTTAGATCACTTGAAGTAATCGGAGTATTCATACTACGATGTACGCTGTCGTGGTTCTCGTCTTTACTATCACCGGGGCAGCTGTCGTCAACAGCCACTGCCACGTGCAAGCTCCAATACAAGTGATAACAGGTCCACAAATAGAAATGCCGTTGTACCGTTACAATAATTCAATCAAATAAACATGTCAAATGTTGTGAAATATTGACAGTGGTATTACCATTGATCTGTATCATATACTTGTACTCCCGCATCCGTGCATATATTAGCATTGCAACAATTTGATTTTAGTTTATTTCAAATATAATATCTAAGTTTTGTTTTTATTAAGACAAATACTAGTACTGCTACTTACTGCTACAGCTACTGCTACTGCTACTGCTACTGCTACTGCTACTGCTACTGCTACTGCTACTGCTGCTGCTACGGCTACTGCTACTGCTACTGCTACTGCTACTGCTACTGCTACTACTACTACTACTACTACTACTACTACTACTACTACTATAACTACTAGTACTACTACTACTATAACTACTACTACTGCTACTGCTACTACTACTATAACTACTACTACTACTGCTACTACTGCTGCTACTACTATTACTATTACTACTACTGCTACTGCTACTGCTACTACTACTACTACTACTACTACTACCACTACTACAACTATAACTACTAGTACTACTACTACTACTATAACTAATACTACTGCTACTGCTACTACTACTATAACTACTACTACTACTACTGCTACTACTGCTGCTACTACTATTACTACTACTATTACTACTACTGCTACTGCTACTGCTACTACTACTATTACTACTACTACTACTATAACTACTACTACTACTACTGCTACTGCTGCTACTACTACTACTGCTACTACTACTACTACTACTACTGCTGCTACTACTCCTGCTACTTCTACTACTACTATACTATAGCTACTACTACTATAACTACTACTACTACTACTGCTACTATAATCCTGTTCAATTATATAGAGCCCGTGTTTATTTTTCAATTCCTAAATTACACGGGTGTCAGAGTCGAGTTTGCTTTATGTTTTTGTGAAAACGGACTAAAACTCCAGTAGATTCTGGTTATGTATCATCACCAACATGTGCATTGACGATTTAGCAATGTTTTCAACATTTCCACTATATACATTTCATTGTTGCTATTTGGGTTTCTACGTCACGAAATCATTAGCATATTACCCACATGCCTCTGTGAACGTGGGAGATTTTAATATATCCTGAAAGCATTTAGGTAAGCTTCTGTAATAATAATAAGCATTTGTTAATTTACATATAAACTATGTCATTGTATCATTTATGTGCAATTAACTATTTATCGTGTTTCTAAGCTATCGACTGCTTATTCGTAATATATAATATCTTATGTTCTAATATTTATGATACGCCTGTTCACAGAGGCATGTGGGTAATATCCTAAAGATTTTGTGACGTAGAAACCAAAACAGCAACAATTAAATTTATATAGTGGACATGTTTAAAACATTGTTAAAGCGCTAATGCACATGCTGGGGATGGTATGTTGAAGAGTAAAAAATCATGAGAAATCGACGAAAATGCAATCAAGGACTACTATTATGCGTACTGCAGAATATATCATGTGGGACATCCCAGTTATGTTCATCCGGGCAACAGCCATTCTAGATCATAATACACAAGGCTTCACCCATCCTCAAAACACAGACCATTCTGCCTACTTAACATATGTACGTGCATGTTAAGTATACACAGTGATCTGTGCTAACCCTGATGTCAGTCACATGTTATGTTTTTTTTTTCCAGGGTAACTTCCACGTGAAGATTGCATTACACGACTCCGGTACCAAACAATTGCGAGCATGCCTTGAATTCTATATGACCCTGAGTGTGTGATGACTACTCGGAACACTCATGTCACAGTATCTCAGTACTATTTAATATTCACTTACATGAAAGTGTAGTCAGCAGTAAACCGCGGGGAATCTGGTTGTTCGTGTGCGTCGTTTCTTTTATTATTCTGAGTTTCCTCAGACAGTTTAGGTATGTAGTGTTTGAATTTTACCCTTAAGGAGGCTGGTCCCAGTTTACTGAGCAAATTTCTTCACATGTTTTGGTGGTTGGCGACAATTGGAAATACATCGAGTTATCTGTCCCTGCGCACCATTCAAATGTGGCGGATTGGACGACGTGATGCATCGGCCCCGTTCCTTTCAAGTGTTCTCAGACAGACAGGTGACATCGCTCCAGTACAGTGTACTGTCAATTTCTTTGTATGAGGAAATTCTTTACAGTACATATTGTACAATATGACAATGTGATTCCGTGTCGGCGTATCGCGGAATTGTCCCCAAAGAAAAGGCCATAAAAGTACCAAATATGGAATATTTTGAGAAAGTATATGAATAGTTAGTGATATCGATGACCACACCACAAAATTAAGTCGCAATGCTGTAGTGAAAGTGATAATTCTAACCTGTAAAAGCATAACTTAAATTTATTGTGCCCAAATAAGATTTTGTCGTTTGCATAAATAATGGCAAATGCCAATTACTAAACCATGTTATGACTAAACATTCGACGTCTATTCCAAAGAAAACCACCTGTTGAAATGACAATCCCTGAAATTATCTATCATGCATAATTGTCCAACATATGGAGCTTCACAAGCAATTGACACATACGTACACCAATGCAATAGTTGCATCCGGGTTATTGGCACATATATACTGAAACCAAAATTAAATTTAACTATTACATTGATCCATACAACGACCTACATTATACGTACATACTGGCTTTAGGAAAATTCATAATAATAATAATAGTGCTAATAATAATAATAATATAAATAATAATAATAATCGGATCTGTTTTATGGAACAGCTGTATACTTCCCTATCACAGATAAAAGCCCACACTCGGATTGGTAAGATGTCGTTTCTTTCATCATACACATGTCGATCAAGAGATCAATGACAAGTCACATCAAACACCGAGAAAGAAAATCACTGCTGTCAATATTATTCTCTGTCACGGATCAACATCCACTTGTCGATAGATTAACCAGAGAGACATTGTAATGTATCGTGTTGTTGACCAGCTGGTAGAAAAAAACCCACTACCAATGTGAATGCATATCTTGGTTTCTGTGAGCGGGATCTGTGTACACAGAAAGCTGTGACGTCACAATTTCCGGCGCGGCCGCAGGTTGGTGTCTTTGGATAGGAAATAAATATACTTCTCGATAACTAAAAAATGTGAAAAAAACTCATGTTGGGGGAAATTGTTCTTTCAGAATATGCAATAACCCCGATAGTGACCATTATTCCTCTTTAAGGCATGCTCAAAGCGCCACATTATTGTCCATAGTCAATGGTTCAGTATGCACTCAGTGTTCCTTCTTAACTCCCTGGGGAGTATACAACCAAAGCTGCCGTCTAAAGCGCTATACAATGATTCTCAGATATAGGGAAATTCATAAACTTTTACTGTCCCTCAATCCATACTAACGTTTATTAATAAATATTCGTATTTTGTTTGTTCCAATCTCTTCAAATGCTATGAGTTAAGAACAGGTAATGTATAAGGTATATTTGTTCAATGGAGTTGACTACATACCATCGAGAATGGTGTATATTGTCCAGTTATTTGATGTCCCTCGCGTAGGTGCAAACATATTAACCATTACTTTGATTAATTAATCATGGGTATAGTGCTATTACTATATACATAATGAAGTGCGTTGTTTATTTCAATTAGTTTTCAACGTTATGGGACTGTTGCTTGATTTATTTTGTCCCTGATTTCACCATCAGATACGTGTATGTATTGTGTATACTCGATGCAAAGCATAAAACAAATGTATCAACAAAAACATTAATATTGAAAATGTTGTGTAAATAAACATCGAATTGAACAACAACTTTAATTCAGCGAATGGTATAAAGTTTCGGAGAGACATCTAAGATTGCCATCTTCATGTGCGATGTTACGTTACTTTTTAATCAGATACGTTAACATGTTTGATCATACAACAGCCATAAGATAGGAATTACAACTTCCTGTGGCGGCCTAACGGAGAAGTCGAGACCCAGAGGCACAACAGAGACTACCCTTGATTTTGGAATAGGCATAGTTTGTCAATCTGCAATGAATATTCAATTTATCCATCAGATACGTTTTTATCAGATACGTAAACCCAAGTGATCAAATTCGCAACACTGACATCAAACAACGCGGATCTTGATAATCTACACACATGCGTAGTACACCATCGGAATAATTCCATTCTGTGCAAATGTTGAGATTCCAAGAGCTTCTATATCGCGACAAATCTATAAGTAAGATTCGAATCGATTATATTAGTTTATACATCATGAACTGAGCTTGTTTATCATCGATTTATACTCGTGGATTATCTAAAGACATGTTAAGATGCATTACACACAATTTACACACAATTTGATAATACTGTTATTTCTTTATTTAACGTATTTGATGATTACATTACGTATTTGATGCCTCGGCAATGATGCCCCCGCGACAGTTTGTGACTGAGATACATAGTTTGCCATTATTATCGACAATTTTACATCTCCGACGTCCACTGAACTGTCCTTCGTGCCATATCACTATACTAATTACAAATAGCATGTGTGCATTACACGTATTTGATGAAAATTGTTAACGTATCTTACAAAGTGGTGATATATCATGGAAGTTTGTCTTGTCATTAAACTTATGATCGATTTCCAATAACCGACTACTTTTCGTAAATATTAAACTTAAATTGTCAACATTTTATTGTTTATTCAGAAAACAGGGAAGACTCGGGCTGAGTATCAAAGGGAGCATCTTGAGAGGAAACATCTAATTGACAGACTTCTTACTCAGAGAAATGGCTCGTGCTAAAGGATACATAATTCCTATTAACTTAAACGTAGTAAAAAGAAGAACATTATTGTTAGAGAGATAAATAGAGAACGAAGATAGATAGATAGATAGAAATCTTTATTATCCAACAAAGAGGGGAAAGTAGTTTACATCATAATGGCACACATGCATTCTTACACATAAATAAATAGACATACACAAACATTACAAGTTAATAGTAGCACATGAACAGGGATAAACGCAGATGACACACATTTTAGCGAA
Organism: Lepetodrilus schrolli; assembly: GCA_032361225.1. Taxonomy (NCBI): domain Eukaryota; kingdom Metazoa; phylum Mollusca; class Gastropoda; order Lepetellida; family Lepetodrilidae; genus Lepetodrilus; species Lepetodrilus schrolli. The sequence continues at coordinate 10,543 of JAUTBT010021651.1, forward strand.
TTAGTCGGATGCAATTTGGAATGAATGATTTCATAGCCCTGTTTGCAATTGATCGTTTAAAAAATGTCTGTCATCACCTAGAACGTTTGCGCAAAGTTGGGCAATTGCTTTCCTATAATTTTGCTAAATATTTTGATAATAGAATTGAGCTTGTTTTTATTTTGACCTGAAATAGAACCAACCATGGCATGACATGAAAACCTCACAATACTTTCAATGAGAAATAAATAGAAAAGTGTCATAATTTTAGGATCTATCTACCGGTATAATGATCTCAGTTTCCTTAAGAGTTCCATGATAAGGAGTCTATAACTATAGCAACTGTACAAAGATGTGAAAATGACAAAGAACATATTATGCAGATGGAATATTCAGAGCTCATCAGCCATGTTGATAGGGTACGGGCTCAGTATGCAGCCTTACACAAGTTGAAAGAAACACCGAAAGATGACTTTATCCTGCAGATGGATTTCGCAGAGAACTTCGCATGTGTAACTATTGGAATTCAAGCGCATATTGGAATTCAACTAATGTCACACTGCACCTGTAGTTGTGTACTACACGTATATGGATGAGTAACTTAAGCACAAAACCTTAATTTGTATATATGATGTCAACCAGAACAACTGTGAACACACGGGGAAAGCAAGACTTGTAGGCCTACATACATGTGACCATCCACACCCAACCAATGAAGGTACAATTTACAACATACTCGTATGTTAAGTGTGCCACTTATCTGAGAATCAGTGTATTATAGATTAGATAATAATCCTGAAAAGAGGTCTCATTAAAGACATACAGTCACAGATTAAGTTGTCGGTTTGGACCGAATTGGAGTTAGACATGCAAAGTACATGCACTGAGCATACATTTAATCGCATTTGTACCTCCACATATCTTTTCACCGCTGTAGGATAGGTAAAATTCCATTGCAGTTTACATTTCCGGTAAAACCTGAATAATCAGTTGGTAACGTACATAATATCTCAATTTTCTATAGTCTAATAGACTACGGGAGATAACTCTAATAAGTGAACACGGTCAAAATAACCTTTCATGAATACTGATACAAATAAAGTTATGTAGCTATAATTATTAAAACACAATAAAATATTAAAATATTGAAAACCAGTGGGATATGCGGAAAATGTAGCTAGTTACCCAATATACTTGTGTAGACACATTCAATGTACATACTTGCACGCAAATATACGTTTGACCATGAAATATGTAACAAACCCGTGATTGTATGCCTTTTTTGAATATAAATGGATGTTTAATCAAATTGACAATATTCTTCTCTTATATTTGCTGTCAGATATTTTTAGAACAAAAAGTAAAACAATGAAATTAAATATTTTGAGAAAAACAATAGAAAGGAGAAATATTTGGAAGAATTACTGTACGATCATTGATCTTAAGAAGCACTTCGATAAAATTTGACACAGACCATGAAATATTCACTGATAATGTTGGCGAATTATTTTGAAAAGCTGTAAATTGTTATGGTTGATATTGTAATTATGATCTATATGAGTGATCTATAGTGTGGTTTTTTGTGTGTGTTTTTTTTAACAAGCAAATATCTCACTGAATGACAATCCGCGATTTCGTCATAGGAGAGGAAGCGTCTCTGTCACTCTCAGACAGATACGTAACGTGATGTAGCCAGCCACCGTCTAGTATGGTGCAGTATTTATAAATCAGTAAGTAAATAACAGGGTTGGTTATGGTGGGAGGGAAATCTCACACACCAAAATACTTCATTTTCATATCCTATTAATGTAGGAAGCATTCGTAACATGTATCACACTTCGTGGAAGAAAACAAATGGTTTGTGATTTCTGGCACTAGAGTAGTATACAAATGAAAGATAGAACAGAATACAAAACTAGTGTATGTAATTGCTGGATATGTATACACCTACACGCGCGCGCGCACACATACACACACACGCGCGCACACACACACACACACACACACCAGATGCGAGGGAGATGTATAATTAATTTGCCAAGAATAGCACGGTAATAAACTACCACGTCAGTCCTTTTAAGAATGTAATGTTTTATGCATTTTGCAAATACATTTAGGGCATTCAGCTTTTGCTTTAAAATAGTCTCGTCATTTCGTCCTCAAATGTAAGTCTGGTAGCACGCAAGACTTATCTCTGCAATAGTTTCAGCTAATCAGCTTCTCAAGTATTGTAGCGGTAACTTTGTTCATACAATGGACTTACATTTGTAATGGGTCCCTAAAATTTGACTTACAATCAATTGTAGCTGTAACTGTTCTGAGCAACGAGACCCTGGATTATATATCCTTTATCAAAAGCTCTGTATCACGAGGTGATGAACAGAGTTATAATACAATGATGCTGTGATACCTGCCTCATTAAGGAGATGACGTCCTGTTCTTTACGTCATCAAGAAATGATAGGAAGTATTTAATAATAATATACTAAATAACTCAATAATGAAGATGTGATATACTGCAGCAGACCCATGCATCTAGCATTGATTGGTCTGTAATTGGTGATGATGACGTCTTCTTAGAGTGCTACAATTAATATAAAAGAAACACTAAAGGAAAGTGACAGTTTTGCAAATTTTAACATTATCTTGTGTTCAACTAGAGAACTTCCTGGTGTTTACGTTCTCTGCTTCAGGCGTACTGTACTACCGGTATACCTGATTACTTAACGTAGAATAAAAGTAACGAGTACTCGTCAAGTACTGTTCAATGTTGCTGTCCATGGTTTGGTACGAGATAACATTGGTGAGATGGCGTTCTGGTAGCTGTAGGCGGGTTTTTTCTACTCGATACAACATTTGTTCGTTGAAATTCACTCAAATGTGTGTGACATTATGCTTGCTCTAATATTAAGTGGATTACTGAAAAATCCGAAGACAACAGCAGTTACATTAGTACATGCATACTTTACGCTAGTGGGGTCAGGTTTGCTCTGGCTATCTAAGACTTCTGTGTGCGATCTCAATTAACTGAATTTGTTCCTTCCCTAAAGCCATGACATTTTATTAATTACAGTTCCTCAAATCTAAAGATCACAAGATCTATATACGTCTAAGCACGGACATTGACCGTGTCACGTACTAATAGAGAAGCTCATGTTTAATTATACCTTTCATCAGTAACCACTAATTAGCGTAGTAAGCGTAGTACTACATGCTGATAGGGTTAGCAAATAGGAAAGGCGAACTACACACTATTTAAAAGATTGTCACGAATTTTATAAAATTTTAGGTCTCATCGCACATGTGTTTTTTAATGTATTGTTGTTATTATTAGTATTAGTGGTAGTAGTAGTAGTAGTAGTAGTACTACTACTAGTAGTAGCAGTAGTACTATTATTATTATTATTATTATTAGTGGTATTATTATTATTAATTGTTGTTTTAGTAGTAGTAGTAGTAGTAATAGCATTATTATTATTATTATTAGTAGTAGTAGTAGTAGTGTAGTAGTAGTAGTAGTAGCAGTAGTAGTAGTAGTAGTAGTAGTAGTGTACTGGTGTAGTAGCAGTAGTAGTAGTAGTAGTGTAGTAGTGTAGTAGTAGTAGCAGTAGTAGTAGTGTAGTAGTAGTAGTAGTGGTAGTAGTAGTGGTAGTAGTAGTAGTAGTAGTAGTAGTAGTGTAGTAGTAGTAGTAGTAGTGGTAGTAGTAGTAGTAGTAGTGGTAGTAGTAGTAGTAGTAGTAGTAGTAGTAGAAATAGTAGTGGTGGTTGTAGTAGTAATTTTTATTATCATTATTGTTACTATTATTATTATTATTATTACTATTACTATTCATATTACTATTCATATTCATATTCATATTATTAATATTAGTATTATTCACAGTATTATTATTATTATTTATCGTATTTAACAAAGATGTATACTATAAATCAGAGCCGGTACTATTACGATTATAAAGATACAAGCTATACAACCATAAGATACATAATAAGTTATATTATCATATGCTCGGAGTATAACATTAAAACATCAAAATACATGAATACAATACGTATATTTTACTTCTAATATTATCCAGATATAGGTTTACAATACGACCTTGACATGACACAAATTGAAGTTAATTAATTCATGTTCTGAATCCAAATTTGTATAAATAGACTGGACAAACTAAATTGTTTCCGTGATATACACCCTTATCCGAATCTGGTTAAGGTGTTGATCCCTACAACGTGCTTGCTGTTGATTGATTGACAACCAGTAAGCATGAATTGCAGTTGTGCCAGTTACCAGGAAACAACATGATTATAATGTATCGGCATTTATTGCACGATCCCAGCCTCGTCTGAGCATTCTCTACTATTATCTCCATCCTCTGGTTTACGATATTGTCGATAGCAATCAATCAACCTGTATTCGCGAGCTTCATGGAGGAAAGAAATATACACGCATGCCACTGTACAGAACAAAAGAACAAACACGTATCTGCCTGCGTTTCACGAAAAGGTCGTACTGTAGTCAAGCCGTGTACGATGCTTCTACTATAACAGGAAATGACGTAAACTTCGATATACATGTACGCATACCTGTGTCAAATTTCTCGAAGCAAACTAAAATGACAAGTCTGCGTGTTTAACTCAACTCAGCAATTATAGAGCATTTCTCGAAAATAATGAATCAGTTCCAATTGTTAACTGAACCCTGTATCTCTTTAAAATAAAATCAGTTTGAAAGTATTTTAACTGAGTTTTGATTTGTGTAGTTTTCGAGGATTCAGGGCCTTGTGGATCGCGACACTTGTGCAATCTAATAAAAAACTTTGATTTATGACTTGAAAAGACATACTAGTATTCATCCAGAGGGTCTGTTTAATGGGTGAGCATGAACCTGATGTATTAAAAGATCAAGTATTTTGTGTGGGCCCTCGCAGTATGTCTTGAATGTATTGCGCCTAACCCACATACTAGTACCCAATGGCGCCGACTTAATGAGAACTATATTCAGGCATAGACACGACATTCAGCCATAATAATTGTGGGTGTGCATACATGTCTATGCCAAAGTATATGTTATCACCTCTACAGTGTACTGCAGTGAGCTCTAACTATGATAGAATATCGATGTAGGACAAGCTCGTGACAAAATAACGAGCGTATTTATCCATGCTCGAAAGTTTGCACTATTACATTAAACTACAATGGATCAATGTGGACTCAGTTCAACTTCTCAACTTCCTGGGGAGTATATAACACAAACTTTATTTAAGGCTCGAAAAGGTTTACATTCACAATTCCTGCTCATTATACCGGGTACCCATTCACGGTTGAGTGGACTTTGCTCACAATGGCATGAGCTTGGCTTGAACCGTGGATCTCCGGGTTATGAGGCAGACTCACTACCTCTAGATCACGGCTCTCCTTCTGTCTGGTCTTATTCTACGGATGCAAGGATCCAATAGGAATGTGTTTAACATGATGAAATTTCCATAAGTCTTCTAATAAATAAAAATATACATTTTACATCGATCTTGCCTGGTATACATACCATGTAGATATCCTATTCGAAAAAATAAATTGCATCCAATATACCAAAAATTGAAACTACCCGGAAGTTGCCAGCCGAACCCAGTGCATTTTTGATTAGTGTAATGAAATGTATGTGGGGTTGAAATTGCAATGAATCCCCGTTAGATGGAACAAAATACCATTCCTATTAGAGATACCATCGCATGGAGATTTGAAACAAAGCAAAGCTTGATCTATTCCAAGAACATATTTAATTAATGATCATTTCCTTATGTTTAGGTGCATACCCATTCTGACTGAGGTTATATTTGTAAGAAACGTTTATATGACACTGAAAAACATCGTCGTCGAGGAATCGAAACTGTAATAACTAAATCTATCTGCGTTTAATCAAACATTCATACACCACTTTACTCATGCAGTTAAGGGGTTTTACTCTGTGATAAATGAAATTAATATTATTTCGCAAATTTCTCCGTCTATGACCATCTACCATGACCAAAAGAACAACCCATGATTAAATGCATTAGACTAAATAGTTATAAGCTTGACAGGCTACCATTAACTTACCTGCTTATTTAGTATTATAAAGTTAAACCAAAAACCGCGTAGTTATACAACATTTCCCTGTGTGGCCGGTTTTCGGCACCGTTAATTCCGATTACACTACTACAGTCAAGGACTCAACGACTGTTGTTTATCACAATTCCAGGTAAAGTCTATCACATTCTACAAACACGCAATCACTGATCAAATGTGCGCCATTTTTCTGTTGACGGATTATTTGGTGTTTGCCAGTGACGTGAATAAGAATATGTGGATAATTTAGTCTGAAAGTCTGTCCAAATTTGTAATTTGTGCGAAAACAAAATGGTTTCCTTGATTATATTATTCATGACGTGAAAAATAAGAGAGAAGTAGTTCCATTTTGTAGATGAAACAGTTAATTTAATGTTTCTACAAATAAATCGTGTTGTTAAACATTAAAACATACAATTGTATATTGGTATTTAAACTACCATCACATAAAATATAGCTAAACGATTAATTATTCAAAACAAAAATGATGTAAACAAAAGTGTTGCAAATTAGGTATGTCATAATACGATGACCACATAATCTTTCCATATTTATTTTTGGCTGCGGAAATAATATGTCGTCTGTTTTACTGCTGTAGATCGTTTGTCATCATCGTTGGCTAGCAGGCCATGAAAGCACTAGTTGATGAGATAATAGGTACACACACACACACACACACACACACACACACACACACACACACACACCGTTTTGCCGTTTTTTTCCAAATTATTCCTAATTTTGCCATATATTATGTGCAAACAATAACATAGTATTTATTAACGTTTTAACAAATTATCTTGAAATACCAGTAATAAGAATGCAATTTGACTAAGTTTATCAGAACAAGCAAGTATACAGATATTTCGTGTATCATGCCACTGTACCTGACTAGTAACTATGCAAATTAGGGAGCTCTGACCGTGTGGATGTCACGATGTCTGACGGCATAGCACTATTTATTGATGCTACTAAATGGAAATAGTAAACAAGATGACAATTACGATCGGAAGTTATCATCCTTGGTCTTCTCAGTACCAGCCGATGCTCGCAGGTTTACTGCAACATTCAGCGCTACGGATGTTGCGGGTTTCCTCCTGCCCTAAACTGACAAGTCGTGATATAAGTGAAAGAATCTTGAAACCGACTTAAAAACCCCAATCAAAAACAAAATTAATTTTAAAATGGCATAGTTTGCCATAGGTTCCCGGGTATACCTAACATGTTTGTCGAGGAGCGGTATTCCTATTTAGATAGCCTGTACATGTTAGGTGTCCGGGCCAGCCAGCCAGCCAGCCCGGACACTTAACGTGGATGTTCAAAAATAAACCAGGACACCCGAGATGAAAGAGTCACGTTAGGATCCTGTTAGGATCCTAGAACATGGCACTTATAACTTTTTTTCAATATCGTGTAATAATAATTGTATACATTTCCTATACTACTCTGATATGTTCGTCGTAAATTCTACACATTTCTGAATAATCTTCGATCAACATCCTTCTGTGTAGAAAAGAACCACCTTAACGTCCTCAGAGAAAACTAAGAGTGTAAAAGGATTAGGTAGACACATCCATGGAACATACCAACTCAATTTTGCATTTTGAATGGCAATTGACCTTTAGAATGGCTTGTGCCAATAAACCTTTCTGTCAGTCGGTCTATACAGATATGTTCGAGATGGGAATGCGAGAGATCAAAGGAGTCGTCTATACTTTATACCACCAAATATTGTAGCCAAATATATCCTTAGTTACGCTCTTGTATTATTTGTACCCGTTACGGACATTAATGGAATCATGTTGAACTAGTTGAGACAATTTATTTCGGGTGTTTAATAGAAACATATTATATTAATACAAAATTGAAAGGATTATATAAAAGTGTACACATTGTAATTAAGAATATGTGTGATGAATTGCGTTCTATCAATATACATCTTTTATTAATTAATGCCAAACAATATATATTTGTGCTTGACCGTAATTCCGAATTGAATTTTATCAACAGTATATTTTCGAGGAGGCGGCGGGTGGTAGCGCCATTGTAGAACGTTAACATTGGACCGGAGCAAAATCCTCGGCCCTAGGTTCAAATCCCGTCCCAGGGACCCGGCATCAATGTTCGCGAAAGTTATTTTTCTGAGGCGTTCATGATAGAATGCGTTTTCTATACCAGTGCTCGCAGATTTACTGCAACCATCTGCGCTACGGATGTTGCGGGTTTTATCCTTCCTAAACTCACAAGTCGTGATATAGGCCTGCCAGGCCCAGAGATTACGAAACCTTTTGAATCCGATTTCATGCTCATGATCAAGCTCAAATTTTATATTGGGATTTGTGAACAAAACTTGGAGTTAAACAAGAAATATTTCTCAAAAAAAGGATTCGTAATCTCGGAGCCGGGTAAATTAAGGAATCTTTAACGCGGCTCTAAACCCCAATTCGGAGACAAATAATAAAAATGTTCGTATATTAATTATTACGCTGCAAAATTATTGATTCGTTGCCATTGGTGTATCTCCATTATAGACGCCTTAAAGCAATACCAATATGTTATCCAGTCGTGGTGTCTGAAGACATATGTTTGTAATTCAGTTGTGTGGAGTAAAAGTACACTGTCCGTGACCCGGTCTCGTCTGAAAGCATACTGTGCGTGATTTAGAAAAATATGGTCAACTTGTATTCTTGCAAAACAATCTAAACGTAATTAAATTCTTAACGAAAAAAATCTTCTGAAAGGTTATGTGCAATTGTAGAAGACTACAATATCATGTATATATCCGGATCTGTATTGTTGGTCTTTCTCGTGATTAAAACATGGATGAGTTATTCATTAAAGGCATACACTCACGGTTTGCTGACATATTTCATGGGCAAACGTATTTTACCTGAAGTTATTTTACTTTTGTATTTTTTATCTCGCGATATTGAAAACCAGTGAGACATGCAGAATATGTAGCATGTTGTCCAATATACTTGTGTAGACAAATCAAATATATGACTTTCAGGTAAAATGCGTTTGACCATAAAATGGACAACAACCCGCGATTGTATGCCTTTAAGACTAGGAATAACTGATGAATATCGGCATACGTACACGATGCTTTGCCCCGTTTGCAGTCGGGGTGTAAACCGAGGTCTATGCCATTTCCTGTTATAGTACAAGCATTGCGTTCGCCCCGATTTAGGCCAGGACTATAGTACGACTTCTTCATGACGTAATATGAGAGAAAAACATTTTCGACATGTTCGATAATGATTCCTAAGAAAAAAAGTGATCGATTCTCGATAATGGAGGTTCTCGATAATGGAGGTATGTGTGGTCTATTCCCCGGACCCAGGCCCAATTCGAAGCAATCTTATTGGCTCACGTGGTTAGGGCTATGGTTAGGGTTAAGAAAATATGTTATTCATATTTTGGGTCACGCGAGACAATCAGATTGCCGGGAATTGAGACCGGGTTCGGGGAATAGACCGCAAGTCCGGGGAATAGACCGCAAGTCCGGGTCCGGGGAATAGATCTCATCCACATTTGACAAGCAAGCATTTACATGAACGTCAAATTGCTACGAATGGGAAGTAACTATACTGACAATGTTGCTAATTAGACAGATATGCATGCGCAGATGATTCTACGGTGCTTCTTGTCAGTTATAGATTGGCTCAATCGGCTCACCTCGGGACTACTTCCACTTTGTTCCAGTAATACCCTCGGCACTCGTAGGAGCAGTAATCTTGCCCAGATTCTGTGATAATGGTGATTAGTCGTCGTCAACCTCACCACTCATCGGATAGTGAAGAATGCGGGGAGGGCCTATTTTACACACTTTAGTAAACAATTACATTTTATCATTTGAGATTGATATATTACAGTTAGAAATTAATTTCAAAATAATGATATGTAATTAGAAATCATAATATAGTCATGATTGTCATAGTATTGTACCACGGGAAATAGGGTAATTTATAGTAATTTATTTTCAACTACTTCCTGATTGTTAGGCAACGTGAAAAGACTGCAAATATATATTTTACTAAAATATATACTATTATCTAATCAAAACATACACTAATCTAGTCAGTTATTGGAAATATTGATAATAGGGCGTGTCACTTGTGGTGAGATTACTTCTTCCGGTGGATAACTAAACTAGCTCGATGCGCATCCTATTTTGGCCTGTAGACGAAACCCAGTCAAAGATGGCGGTATCCATACATGCTGGAATCTGTACGTG
>JAUTBT010021662.1:0-20862 GCA_032361225.1 Lepetodrilus schrolli
GCGAAAAACTTTCTTGGATTCCTACACTTCGTCGCCACTTTAATTTGGATGCGCTGACAATGTCAACAGAACCTAGTACAGCGTCCAGTTTAAATTGTCGGATAAGCGTTCCTGTGGTGTCTCGCATCGAAGCATAGCTTTTAAGCAATGGCTTGTTCCATTGTCAAGGGCTATAACGTCGAGGCGGGGTACCACAGAAACGCCCGTAGGGTTGTCCTGTCATCGTTCATGGCATTGTTGCGCTTCTGAAAAGGACTCTGCCATCCTCTGCGAGGCGACGCCTAACCATGAACGATAACAGGCCAACTTATCCGAGAATTTAAACGGGGCGCTGTACTAGGCTGAAAGCGAAAGGACCACCTTTGCTCCAACCTCAGAATTCCCGAGTCTAAGCTTCATCCCGTAAGCTAAAGCAATGTCATTTGCCACGGCAAGCCCTATTCCCTGCCCCGGTATGCGACTATCCGCACGTACGCCACGCTGTAATAGGTATTGTGCGTGCTCGGGGAAACCAGGACCATCATCTGTAATAACTATACCGTTCAGACTCTGATCTTCACTTATCGCGACCTTTTTGACGCCATGTTTTGCGGCATTGTCAATTATATTCCCCAGTAGCTCCATCAAATCGCCTTCATCAAAAGGAACCGCCAAAGACTCAGGTATCTGATTGGTATAAATAATTTCCTTATCTGCATAAACTTTTTCTAGCGCATGGGTAATTCGCTCTACGATGGGATAAACCGCAATCAATGTTTGCAAAGCTTTGCGACCAGAAGTTGCTGCGCGCTTTAATTGATAGCCGATAATATTATCGATGTGATCAAGCTGTCCCTGCGCGGCAGTATCGTTATTAGATATTTGGCCGCGTAACACCGCTAACGGTGTTTTCAAGCTATGAGCAAGATCAGCTAAAGCATTACGGAATCGTTTTTGTTGGTTTTCTTGGTGCTCCAGTAATGCGTTCAGATTAGAAGTAAGTGGACGAATTTCCATTGGCACGTCGATGGACAAGCGCGTTTTTTCCCTGTTACGGATTTTATCGAGATCTGCACTGATTTTATTCAGTGGCTTTAAACCCCATCGCATTAAGGCGAGAAGAGTCACCAACAAAGCGGCAGTAATTCCCCCTAACCACCACCAAAGCTTATGTGTAAAAGAGCGACGCTGGTTCTGCAGAGGACTGTTTCGCTCTTGAATTTGTAGCGCATAAGTTTGCGGCTGATCATTATCCAATATCCATTCAAAGCCATAACTCAAAGTGAAAACACTTTCACCTGAAAACACCCACTCGTTTACTTTTGGAAGATACTGACTCGATAGCGCTTTTAACAACGAGGGTGAACGCCATACTATTTTTCCATCGGCATTATAAATCAATGCAGCCAGGCCAGATTCGAGTTGCTGCAAGCGCGGTTCGGGAATACGATCAACACTTGCAGTCACTCCACCCATTGCATCCACTTCGGTGGCGCCCAACAGACTGAAAGCTAACCCTTGCAGACGATCATACTCGGCTTGGCGTGCATAGCTGGACAAAGCCCGATCCAAGGCAACACCCGTTAGAACAATAAACAACAACAACACTCCACCGGCACTTAATAGCAGACGCGCGCGCAGCGAGTTCATTTTTTATCGGGCACTACGCGGAGTTGATACGCGGTAAAGACCAACGATAACCGCGTCCACGCAGGGTTTCTATAGGCGCCAATGATCCATCGGGATCTAGTTTTTTGCGTAAACGGCGGATGAATACCTCAATCACATTGCTGTCACGTTCATCGTCTTCGGCGTAGATATGTCCAGTGAGTTTTGTCTTGGAGAGCACCTCGCCCGCATGCAGTATCAAATACTCCAAGAGCCGGTATTCGTATGCGGTTAGCGGCACCGCTTCGCCCTCAAGCTCTACAATTTGATCTAAAGTATTCAAACGCACCGGGCCACTTTCCAGTTCGGCCTGACTCCAACGGCCTGTGCGGCGAATAAGCGCACGTAAACGCGCCATGAGCTCTTCCATATGAAAAGGTTTAGCAAGATAATCATCAGCGCCAGATTCCAATCCGGTAACCTTGTCTTGCCAGCGGTCGCGGGCCGTTAGAATCAATACAGGATATTCACGGCCTTTTTTTCGCAGCTCTTCGATGACCTCCAAACCGCTTTTACCGGGAAGCCCCAGGTCTATAATCGCGACATCAAGGGGAAATTCGCAGGCCATCCAGGCACCGTCGTCACCATCAGCCGCGATATCCACAACGAAGCCTTGTTGCTGTAACGCATCGCTGAGTTGTGCGCGCAGCTGTGGTTCGTCTTCAATGATGAGAGCACGCATGGAGGGTATTATTTGCGTCGCACTTTACCTGTTTTGCCGTCGACATCTAAAACGCGTACCCGGCCCTCACGCAAGATCTTGACGCGATAATCTTTGCGGCCTTTATCTCCCTGCGGACGAATGTCCAACACTCTGCCATCGTAGCGCTTGCGAGCAATATCAGCGGCACGTTCGCGACTGATCTGCGCTCGATTATCCGGATCACGCTGCTGATTCCGCGGTTCGGCGGCAAGAGATTGCATCGCTAGAACACATCCGAGAAAAACCAAGAAGTAATATTTCATGAAGCAATAGTATCAAATTCAATAGTCTTGCGGGTTCACACTGATGCGCACCTGCATCCAGTCACCCGGGTCATGATCCATTCGGGTAGAAAAAGTTTGCCCTTGGTAGCGGTAAGTCACACGATAGCCATCAAGTTGCTCTTCGCTGTATCGCTCACTGACGGTGTGACAACGTTCTTCATAACCTTGGCTATAGTCCCGATCTCGACCACGACGTTTATTACTTGAAACATCGTGGCCAATGGCTGAACCGATAACAGCACCGGCAATGGTCGCCGTATCCCTGTGATGACGACTGATGTTATGCCCCAAAGCGCCACCCAGCGCGCCACCAACGATCATACCTAGCGCATTGTTACCATGACTGGAGGATTGAACTGGACGAGAGATCTCTTCCTGATAGCACTCGCGATGAGGACGGGAGGTTTCGATCGTTCGGTAAATTGGCCGCACCTGAGTAACCCGGGCCGAGTCGGTATAACTATCACCGGTGTAGTGGCGATTCTTGCCCGCGAAGGTAGCGGGCGCGGTCACGAGCGCCGCAACCAAACCAATAGCAACAAGTTTCTTTTTCATGACGCAATCCTCTGTTATGTCCAATGTAGCGTCAGATTAAGGGTAAATCACTGAACAACGGCTGAATACTAAAGTCATTTTGCAAACGCAGTTCACATAATCTCCGCAAGCAATTGATCCATCATACTTTCGGCCTGGCGAGCATAGCCGCCGCCGAAAAGATTGAAGTGATTGAGAATATGATAGAGGTTATAAAAAGTCTTGCGCACTGAATAACCCGGATCAATAGGGAATACCTCCCGATAAGCCGATAAAAAATCGCGACCTGGACTACCGAAGAGTTCCATCATCGCCAAATCCGTTTCGTGATCACCAAAATAAACGGCGGGATCGAAAATAACTGGATCACCTTGCCCATTCCCACCCCAGTTTCCCGACCAAAGGTCACCGTGCAATACAGAGGCCTTCGGGGTATAGCCACCAAACAAGCAAGGGAACACTTCCATAAGTTTCCCGCCTTTAGCTTTTACCCCCTTGCCGGCTCCATTTTGCTGCGCCAAATCAAGCTGAAAACCAAACCGCTGCTGGCGCCAAAAATCAATCCAGTCTTCATTCCAGTTATTAACCTGGAGGGTTGAACCGATGGTGTTGTCACGATACCAACCAAATCGCTCACACGTATACCCATGAAGATTGGCAAGCTGCCTACCGAATTGCTGTGACGCTTCGTGACCACTCAAGTCGAGATCTTCCATTACTAAATAGCTGTATTTACCATATTCTCCCCAACAAATGGGCTCTGGAACGCGGATCGCCTCAGCCTTTGATAGTTCATTTAAACCTTCGGCCTCAGCGGCAAACATATCGAGCATGCCGCGTTGGTTTAGCTTTAGAAAATAACGTTCGCGATCACCTTCTAGCCTGAAGGTTTGGTTGATACTGCCGCCCACAATGCTTTGCTGTTGCCGCACAATAAAAGGTCGTCCGATTACCGCAGTAATTTGAGTTTCGAGGTGATTCCAAATATCCATTTTATCTATCTGATTAACACTTCATGCCTGGCGCCACTCTCCCGGCATTAGGCCATCAATCGTCCAGGAGCCAATTCGATAGCGAATCAGTCGAAGCGTTGGAAACCCAATCGCCGCAGTCATGCGTCGAACCTGTCGATTACGGCCTTCTTTAAGGGTGATTTTTAACCATTGCGTCGGTATTTCTTTCCTATGACGTACGGGTGGATCGCGTTCCCAGAGTTGCGATGGCGGATCAATCAATTGAAGCTTCGCCGGGCGAGTCATACCATCACGCAACTCAACGCCTGCCTGCAACTGCTCAATAACCTCCTTTCCAGGAACGCCCTCAAGCTGGACCCAATACGTTTTGCTCATATGATGCTCAGGATCCGCGATCTTCGCCTGCAATTTGCCGTCGTTAGTTAATACCATCAGACCTTCACTGTCACGATCCAGCCTGCCGGCCGGATAGATACCAGATACAGGAATATAATCTGCCAACACTTGTCGATCATCATGATCGGTGAACTGACTGAGTACACCATGAGGTTTATTAAATAATATTAAGGTCCGCATAGAATAGGGTACATATCACTTAGGCTTGATATCTATGCTGTATAATGATGGATAAATCCAAGCAAAGAAATGTCTTAGTACTTATGCTCATTAAAAGAATCTTTATTTTGACGGCGGCGGGACTCATGCTCATATCGGCAACATCTTGCGTAGCCGTTGATAAACCTGCCGTTAAACAGCAATCCGTATCCTTTACGAACACCGCAAACCAACGCTCTCCGATGGGAATGAACCTGGCCGATATCCAGGATTACTCTGCCAGCGTCCCGTTTGTCGATGTCTTTCGCTCCGCACGCCCGTTCCCTGAGGATCTCGATCTTGATGAGCAAGGCTGGGTGCGTTCTCTAAAAGAAGGGCAAACTGCCCAAACATATTTGAACTGGGACATCCCCGGTAAATACCCTGGCGGGGTCTACAAAGTATTCTACGAGGGAAAAGGAGAAATCAGCTACGGCGCTGCAGCAAAAGCCATTAGCCGCAAACCCGGCCTTGACATGATTTCGGTCAACGCCCGTAAAGGGGGTATTCAACTCACCATCACCGAAACCGATCCAGAAGACTATATTCGCAATATCCGCGTCATCATGCCTGGAGGTGTTTGCGACAACCAACCTCTAAAACCCGTAAAATCCAAATTCAGCTGCAAAAAATCACAGTACATCCCCTTCGAGGCCAGTTACACAAAAAACAGATTCAATCCGGCACTGCTCAATTTTCTGCAGCCTTTTAAAGTGCTGCGTTTTATGGACATGATGAAGACCAACAACGCCAAGGTTTCGTCCTGGGAGGACCGCACTCCTTTGAATGCCGCCAGTTGGTCTAAAGAATCGGGCGCCCCGGTTGAGGTTATGGTTGATCTTGCCAATCAAATGCAAGCTGACCCTTGGTTTAACATGCCACACAAAGCCAATGACGACTATATTCGTCGCTTTGCAGAATACGTCAAAGAAAACCTTAGCTCTAAGTTAAAAGTCTATATTGAGTATTCCAATGAGGTATGGAATTCTCAATTTAAACAAACTCAGTACGTTAATGAACAAGGTAAAAAGCTTGGGCTAGATCCAGATCTTTGGCAAGGCGGACAACGGTATTATTCACAACGTGCGGTCGAAACCTTTGCCATTTGGGAAGACGTATTTAAAGGTACTGACCGCCTGGTACGGGTGTTAGCGACTCAAGCCGCTAACGCCTATTTTTCCGATTTTGTACTCAGCCACAACGATGCATACAAGCATACCGATGCACTCGCCATTGCACCTTACTTTGGCGGCTATCTAGGTCTTGCCGAAGCGAATGCCAGCCAAGAATCGGTCGGTACTCTATTTGCTAAGATTAGGAAAAAAGCCTTGCCTGAAGCTATTGATTGGATCAATAAAAATGCCAAAGTCGCAAAAAAACACAACGTCGATTTAATTGCGTATGAGGGCGGCCAACATCTAACGGGAGTGGTCGGTGAGGAAAACAATGAAAAACTCAACAAGCTTTTCGACAAAGCTAATCGAAATTCCCAAATGCGGACAAGCTATGAACGCTACTTTAACGCTTGGCGCAAAGCAGACGGGAAACTGTTCGTGTACTTTTCAGCGCCAGGTCAATACAGCAAATGGGGCCGCTGGGGCATTACTGAGTCACTTTACGCCAGTCGCAAGGACTCACCCAAGTACGATGCTGTGATGCGTTTCATTGAGAATAATCCACAATGGTGGTGAGCTTAGGCATATTGTTCGATACATCGGATCTTCCATGGCAAACGTAGTCTAAGATATATGATGAATACTGTAAGAAATATCGCTCTAGCCGCTTTGGCAGGCACAGCCTTTGTTATCACAGGCTGCGCGAGTAAACCTTCCAAGCCCGAAGTGCCTGAACCAACCCTAGCGATCAAATCGGTGCTTGATTCTCCCGAACAATACAGGGGCCAACGAATGCGTTGGGGAGGCACAATAGCCAAGGTAGAAAATAAAGCGGCAACAACCCAAATCGAAATTGTTTCGCGTGAACTAGGGAAAAAAGGCCGACCCAAATCAAATGATAAAACGGCTGGGCGTTTTATCGCGGTTTTCGATGAATTTCTTGATCCGGGGGTATACACCAAAGACCGACAAATTACGGTGCATGGAACGATTGCCGGCACGGAGAAAGGGGACATCGGCGACTATATTTACACCTATCCAACGGTTACTGCAGATACACATACATTATGGAAACCGCTTGTAAAACAAACCCGTTACTACGATCCGCTTTTGGATCATTGGTATTATCAACCCCACTTCTATCGCCGCCACTACGATCCGTTTAACCCTTATTCGTTTTATTATTAGGCATGCGTAATACTCAGTTTTTCCCTCTATGGTTAATGATATTACTGCTTGCTGGTTGCGCTAGCGGACCCGACCTTCCCTCCCTCAAAAACCAGCTCACACCAAAAGCAGCGGTGGCCGATTCTGACTCTGCTAACAAACAGCCCATCGTCTGGGGTGGCGTGATCATCAACGCTACAAACCTGGCAACCACCACCCGACTAGAGGTTCTCGCATACCCTCTGAACAAACAACACCGCCCAAAGACCCGCGAGAACGCTGAGGGGCGTTTCTTTGTTGAGAAAGAGGGTTATTTAGAGACGGCAGATTTTGCAACCAGCCGGCATATCACCGTACACGGCCAGATTATCAGCATCGAAAAGGGAAAAGTCGGCGAAGCGGACTATGACTTCCCGCTGATCAAAGCCACAGAACTCTTTCTCTGGCCTCGACCCTCACAGCAAACGGATAGCGATTCCCGCATTCACTTTGGGTTTGGACTTATTTTGTCGAATTAATCGGGCGTTGCTACAGAAACAGCCCCAAAAGAATGAGACTTATAATTGCTAAGTAGTTACGCGTTTTATTCCTTAATCTAAGCGTTTAATATCTTCCAATACACCCGCCAACGACGCATCAAACTGAGCTCGCTCTTCCTCAGTCAAGGAAATCTCAAGCACGCGCTCCACGCCAGTTTCGCCCAATACACAGGGCACTCCCATCGCCACATTGTCATAGCCGTACTCTCCATCCAGTATCGCCACAACCGGCAGAAGACTATGTCGATTACGTCCAATCGCATCGACCATCTTCACAATAGCTGCAGCAGGCGCATCATAGGCGCTGCTGATTCGACGCAAAGCCAATACCTCGGCACCACCATTACGGGTTCGTTCAACAATTCTTTTGATCTGTTCCTCGTTCAGAAATTGATCAATGCCGATACCAGAGATCGTAGTGTAACGGGCTAAAGACACCATCGAGTCACCATGCCCCCCCAACACCATAGCGCTGATATCTTTACGGGAAAAGCCTGTTTCCATGGCAATAAAAGCCGCCATACGCGAAGAATCAAGTACACCGGCTTGACCAAACACTCGATGCCGTGGCCAACCGGTTCTGCGCCACGCTCGGTAAGTCAGCACATCCACCGGGTTTGATACCAGCATAAGCATGGCTTGCGGCGCGTATTCGAGGATTTTGTCAACGATGCTATCCAAAATCTTTACGTTGGTCTCCAACACATCCGAACGGGACATGCCAGGCTTACGCGGGATACCTGCAGTCACAATGACCAGTTCGGAATCGCGCAAGGTAGAAAAATCCGTTGAGCCCGTTACGGTCGAATCAAACTCGAGTAAAGGCGCGGTTTCTTGGATATCCAACGCAGCGCCCGCCGCCTGCCCTTCTTTTATATCCAGCAACACGACTTCTCTAGCAATATCCTTGCTAGCAAGAAACTGAGCTGTCGATTCACCCACCCGACCTGCACCTACAATGGTGACCTTCTGCATTTAGCGACTCCTGAAGTTACCCGTACTATTTTACTTGGTAACTACTCCTAGATTGATATTTTAGATTCACGAATAATACTAGCACTAAGGTTGAGACTCAGTAGCCACAAAGCTTTAATTCTTTGCACCCCAAGCATGTATTGAAATAAGAGGGGCATCTAGAAAAAATAATGGCGCCCGGAGAGCGCCATTATTAATACTAATCTATAAAATAGCTTCTACAACTAATCTATTTTGCGTAGCGACGGCGGAACTTATCCACCTGCCCTGCAGTATCAAGAATCTTTTGCTTGCCGGTATAAAAAGGATGGCAACTGGAGCATACATCGACCTGAAGCTCATCTTTAGCGTAGGTTGAACGAGTTTCAAAGCTGTTGCCGCAACTGCAAATAACCTTGATCGCTTTATAATCTGGATGAATATTGGGCTGCATGATGATCTCAGGAGTAAATTCGGAGGGCGGAAAGTCTAGCTTGAAAGTCTATTGTTTGCAATCAACTTATCGACCTGAAAAAAATGGGCGGGGAGCGAATTTATTTTGTAGCTTCCAGATCAATTTCAGTATTTGTTGTAAGCCATTGATGAATAATCAGTTGAATACTTATCCACATTTTCTGTGGATAAGTCTGTGGATGAATCACCATAAAACAGCCCTATGGCCTATAGCGGTCGCATTTCAATCACTCGACCAAAAAACAACCGATATCACAACTCATTGTAATTTATGACTATTATTATAGCCTCGTTCAGAAGAACGATGAGTATTTCATATTATCGCCAACCGATCTTGGGCTGTTGATAAACCAAGTCTAATTCCAAGCAAAAAGCAGGAATCAACTATTCTCGCGAACAGCCTCCACTCCTGTGACATCACCCAAGTTATTAGTGGCAACCCGATAAAGAATCGGCGCACAACAAACCTCACAGTCCTCGATAAAGCTCTCACTTGGGACGCTTAGATCAATCTCAGCGTAGACGGCTGATCCGCAGTAGGGACAATCCGCTTCAATCTCGAAGAATAACGACTCATGTTTCATCAGGCAGGAAACGCATCAACATATCATTTAGAAATTGTAGCCCTAGGTCGGTGGGACGAATCTTTGCCGATTTTTTTTCTAGCAGGCCATCATCGATGAACCCTTGAATAGCGGGTTCCGCCACACTCCAATCAAGACCCGTTCTTTCCGTCAATAAAGACTCTGGAAAGCCATCGGTCAGGCGCAGTGCGTTCAGCATAAACTCAAACAGCAACTCGCGGTGATTGGGCGATTGCTTATCACTTATACTGCTCCCATCAAGTGCCGCATCCATATAACGCGCTGGCTGGCGAACTTTTGAAGACCGGTGAATCCGGCCAGTCGCCATACTGGTACATTTCCCGTGAGCACCTGCGCCGATGCCGATATAGTCACCGAACTCCCAGTAATTTCGGTTATGGCGGCATTGGCGGCCAGCTTGGGAAAAAGCCGAGACTTCGTATTGATAATAACCCGCATTCTGCAGCAGGTCTCTCCCTTTAATTTGCATGGACCAGCTATTTTCATCTACCGGTAAGTCGGCGGGTGGATTTACATGAAACGCGGTGTTCGGCTCCAACGTCAATTGATAAAATGAAATATGCACGGGACCATAGCCAACGGCAGTCTTTACATCCCGACTCAATCGCTCCAGGCTTTGGCCCGGCAAACCGAACATAAGATCCAGATTCACATTATTAAACCCAGCCTGCATTGCCACATCAATCGCGTGATGCGCTTCTTCGCCATTATGGATACGTCCTAAACGCTGTAACAAGTCCGTCTCGAAACTTTGGATTCCAATCGATAAGCGATTAATACCTGTGCTGAAAAACTCTGCAAACCGGGCCTGCTCGACACTGCCTGGATTTGCTTCCATGGTGATTTCGATATCGGCAATCAACGGCAACCGTGCTCTTATTGCTTGCAGTAGCCGGTCAATCGCCTCAGGTGAAAACAAACTTGGCGTGCCGCCGCCAATAAAAATACTACTAACAGATCGACCCCAGACCTGCGGCAACTCCTGCTCAAGATCGGCTATCAGGGCATCTATGTAGCGCTTTTCAGGCAACTCTTCGTGAGGCCGCTCATGGGAATTGAAGTCACAATAAGGACATTTTCTAACGCACCAGGGGAGGTGCACATAGAGGCTTAGCGGAATCGCTTCGGTGAAAGGCACTAGGGGGGTGTTTAGGCTGAACTAAAGGCTGAAGGGAGCTAGCCACTTTTAGAAATCACAGCTTCTCCATCATTCCCAATAAAATCTGCAAGGCTTTAGCTCGGTGGCTGATCTTGTTTTTATGCTCGGCACCCAATTCAGCGCCCGTCTTACCCAAACCGGGGATAAGAAAATAAGGGTCGTAACCAAATCCGCGTTCACCGCGAGGGGTGTCAATAATCAAACCCTCCCAAACCCCTTCAGCAATTAGAGGTGCGGGATCTTCTGCATGGCGCATATAAACAAGACAAGCCCGATAGCGAGCGGTGCGTTCTTCGGGAGGCACATCTTTCAACGCCTCTACCAGTTTGAGGTTGTTCTTTTGATCATCAGCACCGGGCCCAGCGTATCGTGCGGAGTATATTCCAGGTGCGCCGTTCAACGCATCCACCTCAATACCTGAATCGTCCGCAATGGAAGGCAGGCCACAGTGTAAACATGCACTGCGTGCCTTGATAATAGAATTCTCGATAAAGGTAAGGCCGGTTTCTTCTGCTTCGGGCGCATCGAAATCCGATTGTGGCCGGACCTCAATATCCAGCTTATCGAGCATCGCGCCCAGCTCGCGTAATTTTCCTGCATTACCCGAAGCGAGTACCACGGTATCAGGTCGATTACTCATGCAAAGCCGCCTGCTGTGCCAGGATAATAGTCTCGATACCACCCACCGCAAGATTCAGCATGGCATCTAATTCTTCCCGGCGGTAGGCATGCCCCTCGGCTGTACCTTGCACTTCGATAAAATGGCCGGCTTCATTCATGACCACGTTCATATCGGTCTCGGCGGTAGAATCTTCGGCATAATCCAGATCCAAAACAGGTTCGCCCTCGTAGATTCCAACCGAAACAGAGGCAACCATGCCATGGAGTGGATTCTTCGTCAGTAATCCTTTCTTCTGCAAGCCATTAACCGCATCGTGCAACGCTACAAAGGCTCCACTGATCGAGGCTGTGCGTGTACCGCCATCGGCCTGGATAACATCGCAATCCAACGTGATCTGGCGCTCACCCAATGCTTCAAGATCAAGCGCCGCACGTAATGATCGACCAATCAGACGCTGGATCTCCATTGTTCGACCGCCTTGCTTACCGCGCGCTGCTTCGCGCCCCATTCGGCTACCGGTAGATCGTGGCAGCATTCCGTACTCGGCCGTTACCCAGCCCTGCCCCTTACCTTTAATAAAC
Organism: Lepetodrilus schrolli; assembly: GCA_032361225.1. Taxonomy (NCBI): domain Eukaryota; kingdom Metazoa; phylum Mollusca; class Gastropoda; order Lepetellida; family Lepetodrilidae; genus Lepetodrilus; species Lepetodrilus schrolli. The sequence continues at coordinate 11,953 of JAUTBT010021662.1, forward strand.
CGCGGCACTCGCTCTTCAACCGATGCGGTACAAAGCACTTTTGTATTTCCATAAGAAACGAGTACCGAGCCCTCCGCATGGCACGTATAGTTACGTTCAAAGCTGATAGGGCGTAATTCGTCGAGTTGACGTCCGCTAGGTCGCATAAAAAGTTCCTTAGGCTGAAAAGGGCTGGCATTATACATAGACAGCTAGTTCGGCTAAAGAGAGTCAGCAATTCCCGCTGATTGATTAAATGATTAATTATCAAATGGTTACAAAAACATGTTTCGTAAACTTTTTTCTTATTTTATTTGATATATCAAGATGTTAAGGTTGTTTTAAGCGGGAACTGCTGAAAGAGAGTTAGCTGTTTAGGCTATCCGCCTAAATGTAAGTAATAACCTTAATTCCTAAGCATTAAACCCCAAGGAAGCACCATGACCAAAAGCATGACCGGTTTTGCCCGTGTGGAAAACGAATCAGAAGTTGGCCATCTGGCCATCGAACTCCGCGCCGTTAATCACCGCTACCTCGAGATATCTCCACGCATGCCCGAAGAGCTGCGCAGCTTCGAAGGCCAACTGCGTGGCGTCATTCAGAAACAACTGGCGCGCGGCAAGATTGATTGCAATATACGATTTAAAACCGCCCGATCCGAGGGTGGATTAACCTTAGATGAAGACTTAATTCAAGCACTGTTGAAAACCATTGACGTTATCGAGCACAAAATGAGCAACCCGGCGCGCATTACCTCACTCGATTTTATGGGCTGGCCTGGCGTCATAAGAGAGGACAAACCCGATCAAAAAGCCATTGGTAAAATTCTGCTGACGCAATTGCAGTCTGCGTTGAATGAGTTAATTGAAATGCGCAAATCTGAGGGTCAGCGACTGGAAGCGTTAATTCTGGACCGCCTCGATCAAGTCGCAGTTATTGTGAAACAAGTGCAAACGCGGCTCCCTGAGGTATTGTACGCGGTACGGAAAAAGCTGCTCAGCCGCTTCAATTCACTGGAGATTGAGGCTGATTCAGGTCGTCTCGAACAAGAGCTGGTCATCATTGCGCAAAAACTGGATGTGGCCGAAGAGCTTGATCGACTACTCAGCCATATTGAGGCTACGCGGGAAACGCTGGCGAGTGATAAACCGGTTGGGCGTAAGCTCGATTTTCTTATGCAGGAATTCAATCGCGAAGCCAATACGCTCAGTTCAAAATCGGGTGATTCCGAAACCACCCAGGCAGCAGTAAACCTAAAAGTGCTGATCGAGCAAATGCGTGAACAGGTTCAAAATATCGAGTAACTGCGAGTATCCTGCTTGATTTTGTTCCCATCACCCCCATTTTGTATTCAAGTCAACAAATTGAGGACAACATGATGAGCTTAATGAATACATACAGATCCGGTAGCTTGGTTAACCAACTTAATGAAGAAATGAATCGCATGTTTGCGATGAACGCATCGCAGAATGACGTAACGGCTAATTCCGGCGACTGGACGCCTGCAGTAGATATCATTGAAGATGATAAGAACTATACTATTCACGCTGATGTCCCAGGTGTTAAACCACAAGAAGTAGAGATTGAAGTCGAGAACGGCGTTTTAACACTGAAGGGGCAACGCGAAGAAACCAAGCAAGATGAAAAAGAAGGCTATAAACGCGTTGAAAGGGTTTACGGTTCTTTTTATCGTCGCTTTACCCTACCCGAAACGGTAAACGCAGATGACATTAAGGCCAAAACTGAACACGGGGTGTTAGAAGTTGTTATTCCCAAACGTGCTAAACCTGAACCAAAACGTATTAAGGTAGAGGGTTAACACTTTTTTAACAATTAAAAGTGAACGTAATGGCTAGTTGTTAAATACCTGCCATTCCAATAGCGCCGCATCTGCGGCGCTTTTTTCTCCGGAAAAGTAAACTATGGAGTACATCGATTATTATAAAGTGCTGGGCGTTACGCGTGACACCCCACAGCCCGAAATAAAAAAGGCCTATCGGCGTTTAGCGCGCAAGTACCATCCGGATGTCAGTAAAGAAGCCAATGCAGAGCAGCGATTCAAAGAGGTTGGTGAGGCATACGAAGCCCTCAAAGACGCTGAAAAACGGGCCGCGTATGATCAATTGGGTGCAAACTGGAAGAATGGTCAAGATTTCCATGCGCCTCCTGGCTGGGAGTCCCAGCCAGGGTTTAGTAATCAGGGCTCTTCCGCAGGTGGATTTTCTGACTTTTTTGAATCAATCTTCTCCGGCGGCGGCTTTGGTCCGGGCGGTCCCTCAAGACCTCACCCCAATATGCGCGGTAAAGGTACTGACCAAAATACCAACATTCACGTTTCTTTACTGCAAGCCTATCGAGGCGACGAGATCAGCGTGCGACTGGGTGAAAAGAAAACCCTTAAAGTGCGTATTCCAAAAGGCGTCAAAGATGGGCAAAAAATTCGTCTCTCAGGTCAAGGAGCTAAAGGCCTGGGTGAACCCGGAGATCTATACATCGAGGTCAATATCGATCCCCACCCTCTTTATAACGTTAATGGAAAAGACATCGAATTAATTTTGCCCGTCACCCCTTGGGAGGCAGCACTGGGCGCAAAAGTTACCGCCCCTTTGCTGAGTGGCAACGTACAACTTACCGTGCCTGAGGGTTCCTCGTCAGGACGACGCATGCGTTTGAAAGGAAAAGGCATGCCGGGCAAGCCCAACGGAGATTTTTTTGTCCGTCTGGAAGTTGCCGTACCACCGGCTAGTGATGATGCCCAACGCCAAATATACGAACATATGAAAGAGCTTTTTCAATTTAACCCACGACAATCGCTGAAAAACGCGTAATACACTATTTCCCCGAGAATTAAACACATGTTAAAACAACTCAACCAATTTTTTGCCGCATCTATTATCGCGGGCCTGCTCAGCGGGATACCTGCCGTTAATGCCATGCTACCGGCCGCCGTCGACGGGCAAGCCCTGCCCACGCTTGCCCCAATGTTAGAGCAAGTGACTCCCGCTGTTGTGCACATCGCAACGAAAGGAAAAGCATCATCCCGCTCCTCAATGCAAAGTGATCCGTTTTTTGAGCGCTTTTTCGGCGCTCCACAACGGCGCAAAAAACGCAGCCAAGGACTCGGATCTGGCGTTATTATTGATGCCGACCAGGGCCATATTCTGACCAACAGCCACGTAATCCAAGACGCCAGCAATATCACGGTAACGCTCAAGGATGGCCGAAAATTAGAAGCCAGTGTCATCGGTGCTGACCCCGATGCGGATATCGCGATCATCAAAATAGAAGCCAAAAACCTCAGCGCTATCTCCATGGCAGATTCCAGCCTGTTGCGCGTCGGGGATTTTGTCGTCGCCATTGGCAACCCATATGGTCTTGAACAAACAGCCACTTCAGGCATTGTCAGCGCACTGGGCAGACGCAGCCTGGGTATTGAATCCTACGAGGACTTTATCCAGACCGACGCCAGCATCAACCCCGGTAATTCAGGGGGTGCGCTGGTCAACTTGCGTGGCGAACTGGTCGGCATCAATACCGCAATCTTCGCACCGAATGGCAGTAACATCGGCATTGGTTTCGCGATTCCAGTCAATATGGCAAAGGCAGTAACCTCTCAGCTCATTGAATTCGGCGAAGTCCGCAGAGGCCGACTCGGCGTGGGTATCCAAGACCTGACGCCAGAACTTGCCGCCGCCTTTAATATTGAAACGCATGGTGGTGCGATTGTCTCTCAAGTTCAACCCGAATCTCCGGCGGATAAGGCGGGCGTCCAAGCAGGCGATGTGGTCACCGGCGTCAATGGCAAAAAGATCTCGGACGCTAGTCAGCTACGCAATACGATCGGACTACTGCGTATCGACAGCGAGGTCGCTCTGGATCTACTGCGCGATGGAGAACCTCTACAACTAACTGCACGTGTCGAAGAACCCGAGCAACATGAGTTTAAAACGGCCAAAGGCAGCGCGATCACCGACCGTCTTAACGGTGCATACTTCAAGAGTGTCGTATTAGATGGAGAAACCGCGGTAGAGATCACCGACATTGAACCCGGTAGTAACGCCGCCAAGGCGGGCCTATCTGAAGGCGATATCATTCTTTCAGTTAACCGGCAGCGTGTCGCCTCAATGAAGGAAATGACCGAAGCCATCGCACTGAATGAAAAGGCGCTTTTGCTTAACATCCTGCGCGATGGGCGGGGATTGTTTTTACTGATTCAGTAGCGATCAAGCGGTTCCTCGGAGATAGGCCTGACGCCTATCCTCGGGGAACTTCTCTATCGCATATCGCAGCATCGTTCGGGGCATCTCATTGTAGTGTTCTGTTAAGAACTGCTCTTCCACTTGAAGATCCCGCTTCCCCACTTCGCGCAACATCCAACCGACGGCCTTATGCATTAGGTCATGGGAATTATTGAGCAGCTGTGTTGAAAGTTTTAGGGTACCCGAAAAATCGCCCTGCTTTATAAAATAAAAACTGGCAATCTTGCCTATCTCATCCGCACGGGCAAATCGATTTACCATCATGAGTAACGCCAGCAACTGTTGCTCATGCCATTTTGAGTGGAGCAACCAGATCGTCTCTTCTAAACTCAGTGATCTAAACTCTCTTGCCAGCTTACGCAATACCGGTACATGAATTCCCCGAAACCTATCGCCCTCGCCATATTCACCCGGTCCGGTTTTAAAGAATCGTTGGGAATGCTCCGCTGTTGTAGGATCGGCAAGTACTCGTAAACGTTTCTCGACCTGCTGTAGGGTCATCATCTAATCAGGCTGCGTTTCCCGTTTGCCGGACACCTTCCGCATCCAACTCGACCATCTGCCCTTCAATCCATTCTTCGGCAAGAATATTAACCTCCTTCGCATTCATTCCCTCCACCTCTATCACTGGACCAATTCGCACCGTAATGGTACCGGGAAGCTTGATAAACTGATTTTTCGGCCAAAAATGACCCGCATTGTGTGCAATGGGCACCACCGGAAAGCCCGTCTCTACTGCCAATACTGAACCGCCGCGCTTATAGCGCCTTTTTTTACCCGCCATGCTGCGTGTACCCTCAGGGTAAATAACCACCCAAAGTCCCTTTTCCAAGCGCCTTCTACCTTGCTCAATCACTTGATCCAGAGCACTTGCTCCTGCGCCTCGATCAATCGCAATAGGGTTTAGAACCGCGATACCCCAACCAAAAAATGGCATACGCAATAGCTCTTTTTTTAGTACCCAGACCTGTGGCGGCAAAATAAAGGCAAGCGCTATCGTTTCCCAAGCCGATTGGTGCTTAACGAGTGCCACTGCGCTACTCGTGGGTAAGTTCTCCAATCCCTCGACGCGATAGTCCAAACCGCATATTACTTTCAAAGACCAAATATTGAGTAGATTCCAATTAATCAGCAATGGATATCGCCGATGTTCGGGCAGTAACCGAAGAGCAATCCCGAACAAAGAAAAAATAATAGTGCTAATTGCAAAAACGATCCAAAAAAGTATCGCGCGCAAAAACAAAAATAGACGGTTATTTTTTGGCATACGAGCGCACCTCATCGCTCATTAGAAAATACGCATCGAAATAAGTAATGCCCCTTACAACCCAATACAAAAACCAGCGTCGATTAATCATCAAAAGGTTACAAACTAATCAGCATACCCCCTGGATCATTATTACTAAGGATAGTTTTATAAACGCTTTTTATGTCAGTGGTAAAAAGACAACAATCATTTACTTGTTTTCACAACAACTATCACATTTTACATTTATTCGGTAGAATGATCGCATCGATTAGTGGGAAAAAGTATACAGATTTTCATCTGGGGAGTTGGAACAATGAATAAGTTTTGCGCAAAACATCAAACAACTAGGCTATCGTCACCAAGGTTTCGTTTTAAGAAAACCCTCTCAATAACCAGTCTCGGAATGGTCCTTTCTTTTACCTCTTTGGCTGCGTTTGCCAAAGGTGAAATCAGCATTATTAATACCTCTTCTGAAGATGCAACTCCATCTGAGTACGTAAAGAATGGTGCAACTTACCGTTGGGGACAAGGGAAAAATCTCAAAGCAGAGAGTATTGTCTATAACGGTAAAACATTGGAATACAAAACTAATGTAAGCCGCGTAGTTCTGCGTCGGGTGGATAATAGCAACAGCTCCGGCACACCCTGCGGTTTGTTCGCGGAAACCACCGGAGAGCCCAACAACTACCAGGCCAGCTACCCCGATGATGGTAGCGGCACCGGTAATTGCGATTTGGGCCAAGTAATGGGTGGACCCATCCTTAATCTCGGTGCTTTGGACGTATTTGCTAACACAGGTACGGTACGGCCTTATTCCTTTAGCAATGTTGAACGCGTCGATTTTATCTTTGACCACGGCATTCTCACACCCTTCACTACCAGCTTGCTTTCCGATGCTGGACATACCGTCGCTGAAAAGCGCGGTAATAACCCGGTCAATGTGGCCGCCATTACCCAGGTTGACGCTTCAGGCAACCCCACTGGTTTTGGTCCACTGGTTTTTGTACACCCCAATAGCGCTTTCGCACGATCTGAAGAAACCGCTAAGCCGGAGAGCATCGAGTACGGCATAACGAACATCACAACCACTAACGACTTCTTGACCAACGATCGGCACGCTCCACAAGGGTATGTTGAGTTTAGAGAGGGAGACACTGAGACCCTGGGCATGACCTTTGTTTCTGTAGAAGATCTAGGTCTCTCTGCAGGCCAGAAATATTACGGATTCGCTTTCTTTGGGGCCGATGTGGGTAACGAACACAACTTAACCGACCCATCAACGTTTCCCCAAGACACGCCAACGGATACGGGCGCCTTGAAAAGTGGTGATGCCGACTTGTTCGGCGCCACTGCAGGCTTTTTAGAGTTGGGCGGGATTTCCGGCACCCTCTTTAACGATGGTAATAATAACGGCACGCAAGATGCCTCAGAACCTGGCATTCCTGGCATAACGGTCACTCTAATCGAAGACAGCAATGGGAATGGCATTTACGATGCCGATTCCGATAAACCCTTCGGAGACTCGGCTGAGACGGATGAAGATGGCATTTATTTCTTTCCTGGAGTGCCCGAAGGCGAGTACTTCGTGCTCATAGACGAAAACGATCCTGACCTACCACCCGGCTCTGGCATCGGCAGCTCACAGAACCCCGTAGCCGTTAGCGTGGGCGGCGATACCGGTGGTAGTACAACACAGGACTTCCCACTCGGTGGTGGTGATGGATCCGGTGGTGATGGATCCGGTGGTGATGGTTCCGGTGGTGATGGTTCCGGTGGTGATGGTTCCGGTGGTGATGGTTCTGGTGGTGATGGTTCCGGTGGTGATGGTTCCGGTGGTGCTGGTTCCGGTGGTGCTGGTTCCGGTGGTGCTGGTTCCGGTGGTGATGGATCCGGTGGTGATGGATCCGGTGGTGATGGATCCGGTGGTGATGGATCCGGTGGTGATGGATCCGGTGGTGATGGTTCTGACGGGGAAGTTCTCGGCGATGAAGGCACCCCTCCCATTGAGACCGGCCTGATTGGGTCTGGAACAGGTAGTTTTGACGGCTTGCTACTACTTCTTACCAGCTCCAGCATCTGGCTTCGCCGTAGATACTTGAAAAGGAGTTAATCATGCCTGCCAAAATAAGGACTAGTATTAAAAGACATCGCGGACTCTCCGTCGTCACAACCATGCTACTGGTTGGCTTTACAACCGCAGGAGCCGAAGACTCTCCCTCTGAGCGAAATTTCTCTAACCGCTGGTATCTCGGCGCAGGCCCGCAACTTAGCTGGCTCAAGCCAAGGACTTCTGATACTGAATTCAATGTCGACGACGATACGAGTAGCGGTGGACAATTATTCTTAGGTCTAGACCTACTCAAGGGTCTAAGCATTGAAGGCTACTATGCTGACCAGGGAGAGGCAGGAATTGGGCGAGATAGCGATAATAGCCATGCAGGAGATATTGGTTACCAGCAGTACGGCATCAGCGCTATTGGCTACTTGTTTAACTCGCGATCGGCAGATGATTATAGCAGTGGGTTCGATGACGAAGGACGCTTCCGCCATGAGGGCTGGTCGGCCTTTGGACGTGTTGGCCTTGGTGGCATGAAAAACCACGCCGACTCCGAACTGAATCATCGTCGCCTCGAAACTAGCGCATTGGTCCTTGGTGGTGGCGTTGAATATGGTTGGGCAAACGGTTTCGCCGGAAGAGCTGAGTTCACCTCTTACGACAAAGACTCAAAGATGCTCGGTGTCAGTGTACTCAAACGATTTGGCGAACCCTCACCCTATAAGGTCGTAAAAGCATCGCCCGTTGTAGCGGCAGATACCATAGCTGCGGCACCGTCTGCGCCTACAGGGATAGATTTTAATCAGCCTAATACCCAGTTTGAATTTGATAAATCTGACCTTGATCAAAAAGCCACTTCTTCACTTGATGCGCTGACTGACAAGTTAAAGGCTTCTCCAGATATACGGATACACGTAGAGGGGCACGCCTGTGAAATAGGTACTGAAGCCTATAACCAGGGACTATCTGAGCGTCGTGCTAACAGCGTTGTTAAATACCTTACCTCAAAAGGCATCGATGCCAACCGTCTTGAGTCTGGCGGATCTGGTGAGCTTCGTCCTATTGCAGACAACTCAACCGAGGAAGGACGGATACTTAATCGCCGAGTTGAGTTCGAAATACTCGAGTAAGAGTAGAATTACAGCTACCTAGTTTCCATCCATAAACGGTGTCGTAGCGAGAGCGACCCAGGTACGTAAGATTTTGACCACAAGATATCGGCGTTTGGTTATTCCAAATAACAATATCTTGTGGTCAAAATCTTACGTACCTGGGTCGTTCGCAGTAGACATCCGGTTATGGATGGGAACTACCTAGGTTCTGTTGACATTTGCCGTAAAAGAGCGGAAAAAGTGATGAATTTAAGG
>JAUTBT010021673.1:0-20861 GCA_032361225.1 Lepetodrilus schrolli
ATTTAAGCTTGACATTAGATGATAAAGAGATTATTAACCTTGTGTCTTTAGATATCGTCTATATCCTGCATTTAGGGGTAATCTCTTTGTATTAAGACTCGCTGAAGATACAAAGATTATCCCTAAGTGCAGGATATAGACGATATCTAAAGACACAAGGTTAATAATCTATATTTATGGACCAGTGTCCATGATTACGATATTGAATACTAGTTATAGTAAGCATAGATAAAGTTTATTTAATGTAATGAGGAAAAAGTGAATATTTTTAACTCAACTCTCAATAGCTGATATACATGGACACATGCCATCTTGAAGATCATTTTCTACACAAAACTTGATGTCAAAATCTTAGAAACTGACCTGCATTCTTTTCCTTAGTATTTCTTTTTCTCTTTTATCTGCCAGTTGTTGTTCCTAAGAATAAAACTTCAAAATTAAAAGATTGAATGAGTGAATTTGTTTTCACTGTATACAAGTGATATAACAACCAGATTAAAGAGTGAGTGAGTGATTATGGAGTTTAACGTCACTGCGGGATCCAGATTAAAGATGCTTGTTGCATAAAATATGGAGAAAAAAATAAGTAAATAAATATTATTTGTCTAATGATATGAATACAATAGGGATAAGGGGGGGGGGGGGGGAGATAGCTGGATGGAAAAAATGTAATAGAACCATAATGATTTTCCCTGAAACATCTCAAATAGCTCCATGAGCTCCACGATAGTGTACAGTGGGCATAGGGCATAATGCCATAGTGTACAGTGGGCATAGGGCATAGTGTACAGTGGGCATAGTGTACAGTGGGCATAGTGTACAGTGGGCATAGTGTACAGTGGGCATAGGGCATAGTGTACAGTGGGCATAGTGTACAGTGGGCATAGGGCATAGTGTACAGTGGGCAAAGTGTATGGTAGTCACAGTAACACACTGACCTTCATAATGGCCTGTCTCCTGAAACTCTTCTCCCACGTAATGCTGGAGTTCAACATACTCAGTGTCTTGTTCTGTTGTACTGCTTCAGAATGTTTCTTTAATCGCCGGCCTTTCTCTCTCTGAAACCCACGTATTCATGACAGAATATATATTTTCTTAATCATTTCTAAAACAACAAGCTCCATAACATAGGAACCATTCTATATGCAATACAAATAATTGAATTCTAATTTATTTAAAAACATGCTGGCAACTAAAATACTTTATTGACTAAGTGTAAAATTAATTATAATAATAATAGAAAGTCGTTTTGTAATGCACCAAATTCCATTCACTCAGTGATTGCTCATACCACTACAAAACAATGTTACTCATAGTGTTTTGTGAATATATAGGTTTTGAACTCGCATAATGATTTCATGATAATAATAAATGTTACATGAATAAGCCATCTTCATGGCCATACTGACTTTCTTCATATCTCTAATTCTGTTTTCTTCAGCCAGTAAAGTTCGCCGTCTTGATTCAGCCTCCTCTCGAATGCGTTCTTCTACACGGACGGAATCTGTCCACGATAACCGCGCCTTCCGACGCTGGCTGTAGAACGCCTTCTCTGCTTCACGCCTGATCTTCATCAGCTCCACAATCTTCCTATCCTGGTTGTCAGGCAATAATAACAATAACAATAACACATCCATTTGTAATGCACCAGATCAGCATGTCTCCAGTTTCCTTCTCAACTCCCTGATGAGGATACACTGTAACCCAAGCTGTCATTTCAGGCACTAGGTCAGCATTCAGAAGACCATCTCATCACACTGGGTACACATTCCCAGAGAAAGGAAGACAGCTTATGGTCTAGATTGTCAAAACATACCAAAACTTGCAAATCAATTGTCTAACACTACTACTGGAATCGTTCACCCATAATTGAGTGAGTGAGTGAATTACTTTTACATTACAGCAGGAATCTTTCACCCATACGTTTCACCAATAAGCAATAATCACAAAGTTGCTAATGATACAATACCTATTAATATTTAAATAATATTTAGAAAACATGTGTATTTCCACGTACTTCTTCTGGTATGATAATGGCCGACTTTGTTGTCCTGATCTTTGATCTGGTGGATCTGGTGGAGGATGGCCTCTTACTGTGGCAGGTATAGGAGGCCCTGGCATTACTGGTGGTGTTATTGGTGGTGCTATTGGTGGTGTTACTGGTGGTATTACAGGTGGTGTTACTGCTCCTTCAACAGAATGCAAGATATCCATGACCTACATGAAACCAAGGTTCAAATTACATCAAACCAAATCACTTCAAACCAAGTCACTTTCTGATTGCCATGCAATACCATTCAAACATAAGATTATTAAACTCAAAATAGGAAAAAAAGGAATCAGTAGATTACTGAAAAATTCCAATATTATCTTATTGTTTGATTTATAAAATCTTGATATCTCATAATTTCAGTTTTTTAAAAAGAATTCAATGAATGACTGTTTAACAAAATATGAAATCAAAATATATAACATGTAAATAACATGTAAATTGAGGATTAACTGAAAATACGGTATTGTTTTTGCCAATTTAAAAAAATATATATTAAATTAAAAATAATACATGATGCTTTCTTACCTTGCTGATTTTGGTTTCTGAACTCTACCTTCCTTTCTAGACAGCAGTTCATGTTTCAGCTTTAAGCTCTCATGATGTAATTCATTAGCTCTGCAGTCGACAAATAAAATACTTTACATAAACAATTAACTATAAACAGTGGCAGTAAATGACAGCATTACTAATGTCATTGCATTGCATGATAAGAAGCTTTCTGCAACACACTGCAGTTAATCAATACCAATTCAATCAAGATTATTTCTAGACTTACCTGTCATCTATATCTTTCGTGGATACTCGTTTATGTCCTATAGAGGTAGTCCATGCTGTCCTTCGTCTTTGAAGAGATCCCTTGTCGAAATCTCCACCTTTATTCAATGAAAGACATACTTAGAATGTAATAGAAAATTTGAAGGAAAAATCAAATTACATTTGATCACATCATCCATTGCATTTTCTAAACATTCAGAGGACAGCTTGTCTAGTAAGAAGACTGGGTGAGAATTGAGAACGATTACACTTGAAATTCTTACTTCAACATTCACCTGCAATACCGTACATCATTACTTGTGTGTTAAGAATTATCTCGAAACCTCTGCTGAACAATATCTTGTATTCATATGCTGAACAATATAAAATAAACCTCTGCTGAACGATATGTGAAAATATGTGCTGAATAATAACATAAAACATATGCTGAATAATATCTTACAAAGATGTGCTGAACACGACTACATACCTGTGTTGCTTCGTCCTGTGGTCTTCTTACTTCTGTCAGTGTGTGAAACTTGTGGCTCAGTTGCAATGATCTTGTATCTTTCTTCCCGGCATAGACTCAGCTTCCCTGTTGAAACAGAGTTGTATCTTTACAGCTTGTCAGCTCAACAACACAATCTCTAGCTATTAACACTCAAATAACAAGTTTCAAGTAGTCACATACTGTAATTCTTTAAATTTAAATATAAAATATTTCTGTTGAATACATGTGTAGAATGTTGATCACAGGAATTTCCTTTTCCATTCTGAATTATTTTAGTTGTATAATTTCTCAAAGATACTATAGCACTCTTGTAAATGCCCGATCGCCATGTAAAAGAGATAGCTACAAGAGTGATATGGTCTCTAAGTACATATGCAAGCTTTGAGTAACCAGCACACTTACTGATCCTAGCTTGTTCGTGTTCATCGTAGATGTTGTAGATGGTCCTGAGTGGAATGTCTTGTGGTAACAGTTCCTCCTGAAACTCTGCTAGTGGCTTGTACAGGAGGTCCACAGGCTGGAAGATAGACATGTCCGACTATGTATACTGTGTGGCACTACCATAATTACCCGAATAATTCAAACCCTCTAATAGTTTGAACACCTAAATTAATCGCCAAAAATCAACATGCTCCAACCCTAAAAATACACTCTTTTTTTTTACAATCCTTAATTTATTTACCATTTCATTTACAACCATACTTTGTACTTTAATTTGGTTGTCTCTAATTATACGAACACCTATCATTTTAAATTTTCGTATTTTTCTGATAATTCGAACATTTACAAATTTCATTATTTTCTCCTGTCGAATTATTAGGTTAATTATGGTCTGAGCATGCACTAGGCAATGGCTTATTAGAATGCTTCTCAGACAAGTACAATAACCATGATAGTTAACTCATTAAACAAAGTTTAGGAATAGAACATATTTACGAATTTTAGAATATTTTTTTCACCACTACAATTTGTTTCAAGTATAATTTGCAGGGACAATGGCTTGAACTCAAACGAGGTACCACGAAAATCCACTGGAGGTATTTTGTGACCTGCATTGTCATTGATTGTGAGAACTACAAACCTTGATGGAGAATCTAGAACAGGCTTCTAGAGAGCGAGGACTTGTCAAGACATACTTGCTGCCTTCAAATATTGGGTCTTCAAAGTTGTTGAGATCAAGTCTTGGTGTAAATGTGGTTCCTGATGGTAGCAAGAAATATGCTATTACATAATGCATACTTGTTGTAGGGCTGGGATTGGTGTATACAATGCAATACCTGGTACGTTCAATTAAAAGTACAAAGAACACAAATGAAAATTGATATGTTTCACTCATTATAGATGGCATTGAATGACTATAAAGTTATCAAAGTATCAAAAGACATTTGGATGATATTATTTTTTATCAGACAAATTCCACCATGTTCCCTGTGAAATATAGCTTGTACATTGTACATATGCATTTATACATCATGTCAGTACTTAGAGTCAGACAAAGTTGCTTAATTTCCATCAGTCCATAATGCTTCTCATCTCCACTATACAGATATTGATAGGGCAAAATGCATCTGATGGACATAGATGACTGGGTTTCTGAACTAGTCAGCATGGTCAGTGATATTATATTACTTAATACCTCTATACTGTATACGTCCATAGTCTGTGTAACTACTCCTGTCCTTCAGTAATTACTTATTTATAGTGGGCAGTACATGAACAGGGAAATTTACCTGAATGGATTGTGAAATCAGCACAATCTGACAATGGTAGAACATTCAAAGTTGAAAGACATAATCGTTTACTATCTTTAGTATCTAACTCAAGTGATTTATAGATGTCACTGTGTAAGCCATTAACAATTTGATTTTACAGACATGTTTCTTGTTTTATTTTATTTTACTTTCCATGTTACACTCGAATTGATGATCATGATGATATCCTAGAGTAGAACTAGTTCACTTAACAGTCAAAAACACATACTAGCATAAACAATTGTTTTCAAAAGTTGTATAAATCGTGTGTTTTTTTTATATTGCCAGCGTAAATCTCATATTTGCCGCCGTATCAAAATTACATGCAGGTGCTTGCACGAAAACAGTACCATTTTGGAAAATGCTTTAATATTCCGCGATGAGCAATGCAGTGTCGATAGAATGATCTTACCAATATCATTTCCTGGCATTCCCAAGTTAACATTCAACTCCATGGTATTATTGTTTCATTAATTTTGAAGAAAACAACCAAAGAAGCGTCATTCGACACGCATAACAACGAACCGCCATCTACCGTCGATGTAAAAACATATAAAAGTTGAAAGTGGTATTTTCTGCATTAAGATTGTTAAAAGTTGTAAATATTACTTCATTTTCTGTCGCATTACACTTTATAGATATTTTTATGTATACATATTTTTTAAGTTTTATTAATGTATCCGTCGAATGTACAAGGAGCTTGATGAAAATGTATACGTCCTAATCCGTTTTCACGTGAGGTTATATTATTGCTTCGATCCAATTACCGGAAGTTGCATGTAAATCGGAATGGAAGCCGAATACTTCAGTATTGGAAGTATTGTTGCTGTTACAACATGTCACAACATCGAATACAAAGGGGAAGTACTTGCTTTTGACTTGACATCTAAGGTTCTAGCCATCAGTATCCATTTAACCCACATATCTACTGAATTTAGTAAAATTTAGTGATTTTGAAATTCCTGTTCATTGTTTTTGTTCTGTTTTCGATCACTGTAATTTTCCCCCTCTCTCAAACATGATCTGTAGTTTGTTTGCCGCCATCATTCATGTTAGTACTACATTTCTACATTGTCAAGAATACCATCCACATTAATCATATGTGTACGTTATTCATCGTTATTTTTACGTTATTCATCGTTATTTTTATATTGTTAGCCCCAGAAAATGAACATCAAATAATCGATTATTTTTAACCACATTTCCGAAATTATAGCGAAATTTAATGATTGCCAATGTAATTGTTCTGATATATTTATCATGTTTATTTGTACGGTTTGATACTTTTAATGTTTAGAATGACTTCCAAGTTCTACTTTGAAGACAGTTGGCACATTTTACAACATGTGTACAATTGGTAATTTGATATGTTGCTGACAAGTTAAAAACATTCACCAATTTTGCATTCTTTGTCGTATACACAAATCCATTATTAGCGTCTCAGTGTACTTCGGGCTGATACTACACATGTGCACAGCATCAGCCGTTAGTGACAACTCTTCACCATGTTCACTACAAAGAATGTGACTTTGGCGAATGGGAAAATTAAGTGTGGTCAGATCAACCTACGAGTAACACAATGTCTCCTGCCAAATACAAAGGTTGGTGAAGTTAATGAATAGATTAGATATGTTCATAACTTTATTGCTGTACGTTGCTTTGAATTTGAACATAAACATTAGAATAGAAGTGCAGTATTGACAGTGCTACTGAATGCTAGCACGAAATTCACACATCTTTAGTTAGGTAGCACTAGCAGGGTGTGATACAAGATGTTCCTATTCGTCCCGGCCAGAGGTGTTACCCCTTTGTCTAAGTCGTTAGAGATTTCAACTCACAATCCAGCAACTGGGTTATGAGTCCCAGGATCGGTAGGTCCAGACAACTTTAAGTTTACCAAAAGATTTATGCACTCAAAGACAATTGCATGACTCTTTTTCGAAGGTGAATTAATTTGATTGCATTGTGCTATGCATCTCTCCTTAACATTTGTAAGAAATTGACCCAAGCAATGGCAACAAGGGTCAGAGTGACGTCAAACTTGTCAACTTGACCCTGGTCAGTGATGTGAAGGTGTTGAAGGAGGCTAATGACCAACCACAACCTCTGACCAACCTCAATCTTCCCAGGGTAAGAGCTCCTAAGAGTATATCACTGTATCACTATCAGAGTTTAGGCCAAGTAGCTGTACATGTCCAATGTTAACACCCCTGACACATGACACGCTGACTTCGGCTATGTGATGTACTGGGTTTTTATTGTTTGTTTTTTACATTGGAGTTTAAAGTCGCTTTCAAGATTCTTTCACTTCTATCACGACTTGTCAGTTTAGGGCAGGAGGAAACCCGCAACATCCGAAGCGCTGAATGTTGCAGTAAACCTGTGAGCACCGGCTGGTACTGACAAGACCAAGGATGATAACTGCTTTGCCACTCTACAGACATCGCATCCTATCAATATCGCGTCAGAAAGGTAACTTTCGCGAACATTGATGCCGGGCCCCCGGGGCGGGATTTGAACCTGGATCCTTTGGCTCTGTTCTACCACTGCGCTACCACCTGCCCGTGATGTACTGTGTGTCACCACCTAAACTTGTACCTGCACAGGACTATTACTAATGCTACTCGGACACTAGCGGGACTTGTATGCTTGCTTTCACTTGTACCAGATAAAGAACCGACTCCGAGACAGTCTGGAGGACAAGCGGAGACAAGTCAACTATGTCGGGGTCGGGGTACCCCCAGAGGGACAGAGATTATTTTTTGCAATAACCAAAACGTAAGTATTGGCTGTAGGTGTCCTGACAGGCCTGTGATAATATCCAGTTACGACAACTGTTGTTAAATGTGTATAAGAGCTCTGTGCGAAAGTTATCCATAAGGGATCAGTTTTTTAATCAAGTTTAAATGTACAGTAATATGTAACCAAGTCTGTCATCTGAAGGCCATGATCACGCAAGTGTTTTTTGAAAAAGTCCATGTTTTTCACAGTACAAATTTCCCAGCAAATATAATTAACATTCACGTTGCTTGTTTCAGATTCACATGGACAAGTGTGATAAAATCAGTATAAATACCATGAGGCATAGTTCAAGCTTCAAACAAAGTTGATTACAATTATTTCTGTAGCCTTACTTCAGCCATATTTGTATTTTTTTTAACCATGTGTTTACTGTTTCTGGTTAAATGTATTTAAGTTTAACTGGTACCACTGATTGGAGTTTCTGACCGTAGATTTAGGTTGAACTGTGATCCTATTTGCATCTGCTAAAGTTAAGTGTGACGGATGTAGTGATTTATTGTCATGCCTGGGACACTGATGTTACAGGATCACGGATGTGCGGTGGGAGGGGGACAACATCATTGTGATGGACAGCGTCATCATCAGACCGCCATATCGTGTTGACGACTGCACCAGCTACCGAGGAAAGGATTCCGCTCAGGCTCTCAACCACGTGAAAAAAATTGTAAGCATTAACTTATGTACTCAACATTCAATTTAAATAAGACTTCCGTTATCCATGAAATGTTTAGGTAGCTTGATCCTGGATTGTAAATGTAATTTACTGACATTTTCACCGTGTTACTGTTTTACATTGTTTGGATTGCAGGCATGTTTTTACATTAAAATCTAATGTAGTTTAGGATATGTAAGCAAGTAATGTTGTTTTACAGCTGTATGGATTGGTAAAGTCTTGCTTGATTTGAATCATTTTGATTAATAACAGTTGTTGGGTTCTTCCGTTACAAATTAGCCCTACACCATCCTTGTTTGATTGTGGATTTGATTGTGGATCCTTTTTATTTCAATGTTAAAATGTTGTTGACCATATTGACCATCTTCTCTAGGTTTCTAAGTATCTGCAGGATGAGAGAGAACAAGTTGAGAGGAAATCAATGTCTCCCTCCCCGGCTCCTTCATCAACATCATCATCATAGTCATCAACATTGTCGACTGCTGACTGAATCAAAGCATCGTCACGAACAAGTGATTATCCACCAACTCTTAAACTGTCATATTTCTCAATGCAGTAACAGTGGAACAGAGTTTGGTTATTTAAGCAGCAAAGTGAATAACTTGTCTACGGCATAGTAACATCAGTATTTGAAAACATGGAGACATTTTATCATATGGTTTTATTTGCACGTTTGACACAAAGTGAAGTATCATTACAGATAAGATTGTGTTTCTATCTCCTAAGCTATACAGCTAAGTTCTATGCATTTTTTCCTAAAGTATAATTAGGAAATTGATGTGCAAAGGTACATAGCCTTGTAATTATTTAAAGTATATCAAAGATATCATTACTGTCCAATAGACATGTTATTGCATAATGCAGAACATTTCAGCATATACTTTGAAATATGTAGTATTTATGAGACTGCTATTTCCATATTCAATAGACTGTAAGTACACTGCTGTTGACCAAGATGGGGTTAACCAATGTTTTACTCCATGGTGATTTATCATGATCAGGTTTTATCATTGATGTCGCAGTCAATGAGTAACACATGAGGTCAAGGTCAGTGAGCAACACATGAGGTCAAGGTCAATGAGTAGCTCGTGAAGTCAAGATTAGTGAGTAACAAGTGGTTAATGCAATCATGAAGAAATAATTAATGTCCTTGGAGGTCTCACTTATAACGTGATTGTTGATCCATTTTAATACTGATGTTTTAGGCAGTGATATTTGAGCAGTAGGACAGTTCGAATTATAGTAGATTGAATACAAATTCTGGCAATTATAATCACACAATTCCTTGCTCTGCTTAAGATAAAACATTAACTGTTAGCATTTTATTACGAATTTCACCATCGGTATCAGATGAGAATCTTCAGTGTATTAACAAAATATCATCTTTTTCTTTTGTACAATATCATGAATATAGGCTATACTAAAATACAAATAATTCACGAGTTTAATGACCATTGTCTGCCAACATTCTACAATACTCATTCAATCAATATAGTATTAATGATGCCCGTCACTGCGTGATTTCCCCCCGATTACAAAATGAAATATTGCATTTATAAGATTATACCTAAATTGCTGTGAATTAATATTAGAAAATCTGGATTTATCGATGATCAATATGTGGACATGTTTTATTCTAAGCATGCTAAACGGAAAGGCAGATCATATGGTATTGGTTTTCATTTTAGATTTGTATTATTTAATGTCAACATTGCAACTATTCTGCCCTTCCTGTGCAGTGCTCAACAGATCTGTACTACATTGAAGACTGACTGAATGTCTTAAGAATGTATGAGTGAAGTGTACTATATTATATTTGTCATCATGTGAGAGATCTTCACCACATTCAGAGATAAATAATTACCCTTACCATTGTTTGTTTCTGTCAGTTAGTTTCTATTGGACGAGGATGAATAGCTATGGCGTGGCATATTATTAACTCTTTCAATACAAATCACGTAACACCTCGTGGTCGTGTCAACACCTTTCGTTACTGAACGGTGATATAAACCATCAGAAAACTTTGCGAAAATAATGATGCATCCCGATTATGGCATTCAAGGTGTGTGTGACGTAAAACAATAATTCACTCGCATTCAATGTGTGTGATATGATCATTTATTTAACAACAGTGACCTCCCCTTGACAAACTATTTTTTTGGAGAAATTAAGAAATTAGAGTAACTGGCCTTGGATCGACATTTTCTCTAATATGGCCTCAAGACCACAATTATACGACTTCTTCGTTGACCAACTTGTGGAAGTGACATCATAAAACATAGTGCTATCCTAGATGGGCTGCATTTTGAATGTAGGTAATGTTTTTGTATAGTTTTGTAGCTAGAATGACAGATGAGACTTCAAAGTGTCTGAAGGATGGCTTCATTTCACCATCGTCTGCATTAAAATGCCCTCTGGCTCTATTAGCGTATGTGTCGAGTTCACCACTCAGGAGAGTAAATTGGTCGGAAATGACCATGACTTTGTTTACCTTAGCAATACCCAGAAAAGGAGCTGGTCGACCCCCCTTCAAAATTTCAGCAAATGTGTACTGAAGAAGAAGGAAACCATCAAGCAAGTTTAAAAAATATTGTAGCTACAGTATTTTTACTATGAATTTTTGAGTTTGTGCTAAATAGTGATAAACAAAGAAGGAAATTAATTGTGGTCTGAAGCCATATGGCGGATGTGTATGGATGTTTTTCAAAACACTCGGATGGGTCCTGTGTTCTCTACTTTTTTTCCGTGGTAAGCACTAAAGATATAGCTTAATTTATATATCAATAACGACAGTACCACCGAAATGGTCGGTACACAGCTGATGTTGGTGGCAAAAAAAACGTCTTCAGCTGTGCTTCAAATTGGGTGTGACTCAATATGCTAGAAATGGCTGACAAACGTAGTTAAGCAAGGCAATACAGAGACAGTAACAACTATATTCTGGCATAATATTCTGATGAAAACCATGTATGTGGCAGAACTGTCGCCAGGAGTTCATTGATCAGCACCTGCTATCATCCAGGACATTTCAAAGGAACGTGGCTTGTAACAGCTTGTAGGTAGATAGGATATTACACGATGTTCTATTAAACGTAAACTTTATGTCCCAAGGAATAAATTTGTGCGCGAGCTTCAGCGAGTCCAAATAAAATTATTTCACGAGATAATAAAGTTGATATTAAATATAACATCATGTGTTATCCTATTTATTGCCCCAGATGTAATTTAAATAGTACTAACTAGGTCTAGCATCAACATGCTGAGATGCTGAGGTCATATTTGTGGTGTAACCTCTTTAACGTCACAATGCGTCTACGACGTCGATTCATCATCGGCAGAGTTATCATTTCAATTAGACATACCTTGACCCAACATGCTGTGGTAGTGAATAACATTACTGCATAGTGTAATTAAATAAGAAGACTTACAATGTACATTTCTTAGGTAGACATTGACTGATCAATGTGTTACTTTGGGTCACTGCTGGTATCGTTTGCACATACACAGCAATTACAATGTAGACATCTGCCAAACAGATAAAAGAACATCCATAAATTAAAATATTGTATTTAATTGCAATATACCCTGTATACAAATACAGCAGACAACATTGCAACACATGTATACTGACTGACTCATGATCCTTGCAGCAAGTTTTGTACTACATAAAAACAAACATGTAAATATGACTATGAACATTATGCAACAAGCTATGTACAGCATGTAAATAGAGATCCAGTATCTTTTCCATGGTGGAGAATCGCTTCTTTATTCAATGCGATGCATACGATACAGTTAACATCCTTGTCTTTATTAGTATCTTGTAATAACAAAGACATATTTTACTGTTGGGATAGATACTTGTAATATTTGCGAACGGAATCAGGCTACTTCCAGCTAATATCTGATTACCTAGACTATCCATAGTCTCGGCGGGTTAAAGTAGACTTGCTTATCTGATCTAGGGGGAAATTTTGAATAGGAGTATTTTGGTGAGAACAGGGTGTGACACGGACTACTGATTAACATGGTTATTTGATATCTCTGCTTTTGATTTATTTGAACCTGCATTGTTAGGTCTAGGGGGAAATTTTGAATAGGAGTATTTTGGTGAGAACAGGGTGTGACACGGACTACTGATTACCATGGTTATTTGATATCTCTGCGTTTGATTTATTTGAACCTGCATTGCTAGGTGTGAAAATAGGGGTAAATGGTGATCTGTTTTTGATGGGAGGAAATCCCACAGCAGCTTCTGTAAAGGAAGCATAAAGTATTGGTGGTTCTTGATAAATGTCTCCACCACAGAGAAAACACCGATTCCTTGGATAGGAATGAATGGCAATCGATCCACCTCTGGATTTAATATATTTATTATTTGTTAAAAACATTTTTTTAATAAGAAAGGAAAGTTAATGCTATTGTCATAACAGCACATACATAAACATTACTTTTATGACTACATCATTTTCTGATCAGTTGTAAACTTCACCACAACTTGCAAATTTATTTGAGGTTGATACATGAATTTCTTCCAATAAAAATGTGACCAGACTTCATCATGTTCATGTGTAAAGTATTTTATCATGCATACTGACTTGATATGTACAAGATATGTACAATGATAGACATGTGAATATGGCTTCTAACATCATGGTCCCAGCATTGTGGTCAATCTAGCAAGTGGGACACATTAATTGTAATTTATAATGAATGGAACTTTTTGCAAGTTGTGTGTAACATCAATTTCACAAATATAAACTTCTTAAAAAAAACCTACAGACAACAGTTTAATAATGTCTACACCACATATGATCGCCAACAAATGAAATATATATTCATGACAATAACAGCCAAAATAGTTAATATAAAAGCAGTATCATTTATACAGATCTCTGGTTTTACACTTAATATAATCTCCATTCCGGTAGCTATTTACAAATTATAAAGAAAATACATGTATTTTGAGACTTACAATTAGTCGCAACTTTTCAACTAAATTATTCCTAAAAAATATACATTAAATTATTACTGTCATATTGGGTTTATTTTACTGGGATATTTAGGCTAAAGTAGTATGTGTGACATTATTTTAAGATCAATACATCTGGTTACAAAACTTTTTTCAGTGCAATTTCATACTGAAATTTACAAAATCAGAGTTTAGTACAAAATCGTACTCAAACAGATTTTTACCTCTTGGGGCCAGGTTTCCTATATGAATGTTAAATTTCATATTTAATTGCCCAAATAATTACATCCTGTGAGGAATAGATAGCTGGATCACTGAAATACATCAAATCACTGAAATACATCAAATCAATCAAATACTAGTTACATGTTACCAGGTAATAATTTGCTTAGCAAATAAAAAAGTTGACTTTCTGCGGTCTACACGACTGACTGACTGTAAGGAATGCAAACTTCATGATGAATTCATTATTTAAAAAAAGCTTTAGATCTAGTGTTTACCATAAAATACATTTGGCTACAACTGTTGTTTTAATACTTCATTGATCAGTACACCATAACAACAGTACACAATGAAGCCTAATTTCAAAGACTGTAAAAGTATGTTGTTTGTAATCGCATCATTGATACTCTCTCAACGATCCAATGAACAGTTAGTATACTGAATGTGAACTACATTTCAGCTATAGCATGAGGTGCACTGGACAAATGATGCACTTCTAGCTTCATAGTTAGGTTCAGTGGAATGTATAAAATATGTATACAAAAGTAAAACTAATATCACTGCTATTAAAGATATATTCACAACTCTGGAAGACCTGATAAATATAGAAAACATTCCTACAGTATCATTCCAAAGCTATCCATATGTGCTATCAAATAAATAAACATTCATACTTGGTTAATTGAAATCGAAGAAAAACATAACGTATTGTATCCAATAATTGAATTTCTTTAACATAAAAACAACAATGCATACTGTTACTACCTGGAAGGTGTGATGATATGTCATCTGAAATGTTGAAAATTCACCTAGATGAAGAACACAAGATCTATTCCCAATATGAAAATAATTGCATGCATCTATAGAGGTAGGCATTTTATTCACTAACAAAATTGTCGCTGGATTAACATTGACAATCATAATAAGATGTATATTTTGCATGGTCCGATTTAAGCAATTCCAAGAACAAGGAAACCAATAGTTTTCATCAATGTCTGGTGAACAGTATGATTGTTGTCTCCCCGTGGTGCAAGAGTCTTCCCGTGGTGAGAGTCTTCCCGTGGTGCAAGAGTCTTCCCGTGGTGAGAGTCTTCCCGTGGTGCGAGAGTCTTCCCATGGTGAGAGTGTGAATTAACAATGTGGACCTGGATGATCATCAGGCAGGAATCAGTTCAAAGTCCAGCAGAACGGTGTTGGAACATATTGCCAGCTTCAGAAACGAGTTCGGCACAATCCCCGTGGCAGTCAGACACTTGCCACTTCCTGGATTATACAGCCGAGACTGCCCGGTCTGAAACAAAAACATTGCAAATACAGCAGCCATCTTTTTATCTGTACAGGAATGTTAGCTTTCAGTATTTGGTTTAATTTCAAGTTGTAATGGTTACACAGTACTTGAGGATCTTTAATAGAAAGAAAAAAAATATCAATGTGTCTGTGGTTAAAAGCATGTTTACATGTGACATCTATGAAGCATGTGATGCCTACACAGCACCTACATCACCTACTTCATTGTTCCACACCCACTCCTGTGAGGAAAATCCACCACACTTCATCAGCCGCCCATAGATGGCACCACTGGGGGAGTCTGCCACGTCGAGACACAGCAGCTTGGCCAGTCTGAGTTCCTTCCCTTCGGTCTCGTACCATAGCTAAGCAGAGATATTGAAAACATGCTGGTTATTTTACTATTTGGAGAGAACATACAATAGCATCGATCGTAGTGCAATTATTATGTTTACAATGAAAGTGGACTTTGAAATCGGTGAGCTGAGTCAAAGGACTTCATAAATGGTTGAACTGGGGTGCATTCAGGCTGCACTACATTTACTACACTACACTATGCTACTTTTCTACAAAGTAGTGGTTGGGTGAACGCGTTAGTAAGAAAATAGCAGGAAATTGGTTTGTGCATGCGTCCAGTCCATTCGCTTCATGTTTTTCCAGACCCGTAGTGAAAAGTAGTACTACATATGCTGGCTGAACGGCTTCCGTGAGACTACATGTAGTGAAAAGTAGTGCCGCCCGAATGTACCCTAGATCCATCAGCAGAAGACAACATTGTAGACAAAGGGGGATCACTCCAAGTAGTCCTTGCACATTGGGTTATTTTAACTAGTGAACAAATAACCTGATTTATTTTCACTGGTAAATATTATATTTATGTAATTGATATTACTATTGAAAAGCGATCATACCTGGTCTTTGCTCTCGGAAGCCGACTGACAGATCGCCAGTCGAAGTAGCGACTTCTTGGCATAGATACCCTCCTCCGACTCCACACACAGTCCTGAAGCTAAGTGCTTTACCTGCCCAGGGAAACATTACAGAAGTATATGTTGTGTTCATTGACCTGACAATGACGTAAATATCTCCTACTGGCTTAAAACTGCACTCTTTATGATATAAATATCTCTCAACTAGTTCTGTTTGTACTGAGTCAAAGTTAACAACTAATGTCCGGATGTAAATGCAAGAGTTTCAGATACTAGGGGAAATAATACACACCATGCCATATCTCTTCACTTTGGGTTCATTTGGAGGCAATAGCCTTCCTTTGCCCTTGTTACTTGGTACATTGTTCCTGCTAGGCAAGTGCTGAAATCAAAACCAGGAGTACATCACATTCATCAATAGAGCAGTCACAAAGTACTGAGTAGACACTGGACAGGGTACACATTTAGGTTCTTGTTCATTAATACACCAGTGACATTATTGTAAGACCTGTGCATCATAGAATTTTAGCTGCTTTCAGTAAATTTTCATGAAAACCTAATGACAAAATTGTAATAAAATTGATGCTGAATTGTGTCAACAGACGACCGTTCTGTAAAAACAGTACAAGTGTATCATTCTTGTGTGGCTGACCATTGTGGTTTATACAAACGTATCTACTTCTAATAAATGTTATCAGCATGATGAAAAATATGTGAATACACACCTGCTCTGGATAAATGGTCTCCAGATACCACTTGAATGACTTGCAGTTGAGTCCTTCCCTAAGTCTGACCCTGTCCGAGACATCACCAGAATCCACATTCCTGGCAGCAGGATTTGTATCGTAGAAGTACTTCTGAACAATCCAAACAAAGACGAAAATAGATTCAAATGATGGTACATCTGCAATATACTCATCCATCCAAACAAGCAAACAATAGAAACGTAATAATGAGAAAAGTAGAAAAATTTAGATAAAATTATGTGTATTCAACAGATGTTACACCTACAATATACTTGGTACACCTACAGTATACTTGGTACACCTACAGTATATACACCTACAGTATACTTGGTACACCTACAGTATATACTTGCTGAACCTACAATATACTCGTCCATCCAGACTCGAGCCACTCGGACAGAGTTCCGGAGAAAGCTGTCTCCACCAGGAGAGCCATATGGCCGACGTTTCCGGAAGATGTGTCCGACCCTGGAGCAGGGAACAATCTCCAGTCTGCCTCCACACATCCAGATCTGGAATGACAGAGCACAGGATAGCATTAGAGGAGGGTGGCAGACTTCAGACTTCACTGTATATTCTGCATCAAGTAAATAGTTTCATGAAAGATTTGAAAAGGTATTAATATTATTTTATATAATTTCATATTGGACGTCTTAGCCAATTTTGGAAGTTTCAGCCATAACCCCTGTATCTAGTACTGAACAACTGTCAGATTTTACCCTGAATGAGATTTCCAGGTTTTCTCCACCCCACACATCCAGACCATGGTCGTACTCGCCCATATGGTGGAAATATTCTCTGTCGATAGCGAACAGGCCTCCTGCCATAGTCGGGGAGCTGAAGTAAAAAGACACCAGTAGATCAGAGTCATAATCAAGTCAATGCAGGTGGAGAAAACAAATACTGCTTAAAAAGTGAAGCATTTTTGGAAATATACAGACAATTGTAATTCGAAATAGAAATTAAAGATTCTACAACATAATAAAGGCATATAGACAAAGGTTTAGTTGTAAATATATCATGTCCATCTATCTGACTGTGGTACATTCACTGACATAGCATGTGGGACTACTTTTGAATTATGTGGGATTAAACAGTAAATCCAGTTAGAATTTTAAGGCAATAATTTATTTGACCATTATGTAGGCCAACTAGCCAGACAAAAACTTTTTTTCATTCCTAGAAAACTATTACAATATGTGTCTTTGTGTGGTGTCTGAGGCACAATGGACTGACCTGAATGGTTTGCTATGGAGCTCAGGGTGAGAGGAGATATGTGGAGGGAGTGGATCCCATCGGAAGTGCATCCCCCAGTTGAAGCCCCCGCGGACGAGAGGTGAAGGGTCATACGCGAATGTGTCCGGGCTGATCATGTCGATGATTGGGATGACTACATTCTTCTCATCCTCTGCTATACGACTGAGCAATGGTTCCAACCAATCAGCATTCACCTCACAATGACTGTCAAGAAACACTAGCACCTGCAAAAGAAATTGCAATGCTCTTGGTTAATTATTGTATTTGTATAGATTCTCTTAAACTAGTTACAAAACTCAAGTTTGTCCTTAAATTCCAATGCAAAATCTGAGTGGAGCATGAAATCACAGTATCAATCTGGCCCCGTGATTACGAAACCGTTTTTAGTACGATTATATATATATTCAACTAAAAGTTTTGCTCACAAATCCCCATATAACATTTCAACATGAGGATGAAATCGTACATAAAAGGTTTCATTACCTCGGGGTCAGGTTTATGCATCTGATCACAGAAACATCAATACAATATTACCAGAACACATTATTTATGTATTTAATTTTCCGTTGGGTTTCTGTGAAAAAAATACCGGTTTTAGACAGACGACAGGAAAGTGACTAGGAATTTTTAACACTGTTCATTCTGAAAGACAAACCTGTCCCTTGGCTTTCTTTGCTCCAAATATTCTGGCACGAATCAACCCCATCCTCTCTGGCGTCCGGTGTATCGTCACTGCAGGCAGCTCGTCGTGCACATACTTCACAAACTGCTCGTTTAAGTCCTCTGAAAGACAAGTGTGCACAACATATAATGATAGACTACGTAATGCATCTACAATGAGTTCAACGCTACTTGATGTCTATGCATGATTACTCTTTAGATTATTTGTGTAATATGTAATAATAAAAGTTTTAATTGAATTTTGATATTTTCAATTAATAGGATTAGGTGAGTGAGTGATTATGGAGCTTAGGGTCGCTGCAGGAACATTTCACCCATTTGCGATGACAATAGGATTAGGAATCCTTTTCCAAATAGGTTGTGGAACATTGTTACTTTTGTAAATAACAAGATATATTTTGTGAGCTCACCCAGGTCGCTATAGTCATCAATCAGTATTATTTCCTGGAGCAGGTGTTTGGGTGTGCGAGCAAGGACAGAGTGGACTGTTCGTAAAAGAGCCGATCGGGCTTCGTTGATGTAGCATATCATGATACTGGCCTTTGGCAGATTGTCAGCATAAGTATTCAATCTGCAGCTGAAATACAATAAAACAATCATAAATATACCCATATTTGCCATGCTTAAACTACATCAACTAATGAAATACAAGCAGTATATATCTGGGTCCGACTCTAAATTACCAAATCTATAATAATGTATAATTAGGTATCTTTTCAACATATTTTAAATTAATTTTTTTCTTTCTCAAAACTAGGACATTGAAAGAGTGAGCTACTGTTTAAGGTAGCAGTGGGAATCTATCAGTGATGGTATGTGATGATCTAGCACTAAGGAATAGTATAGATAATAAATAGCCAATTTTTTTATTATTTTTATTTTTAAATTGTGGTTAACAGCCGCTTTCAAGATTCTTTCACTTATATCACGGCTTGTCAGTTTAGTGCAGGAGGAAACCTGCAACATCCGTAGAGCTGAATGTTGCAGTAAACCTGCTAGCACCATCTGGTACTGACAAGACCAAGGATGATAACTGCATTGCTACTCTACAGACAGCACATCCTATCAATATTGTGTCAGAAAGTTAACTTTCACGAACATTGATGCCGGGCCCCCGGGCAGGATTTGAACCTTTGGCTCCGAATTCCAACGTTCTACCACTGTGTTACTACCCGTCCCTAAATAGCCAGCGGAACATTTGGAAATTTAGTAAGAAAACATACAGCAATCTAGATAAATATATTTGTGCTCATTATAAGCCAAGTGCAAAGTGAGTTTGGACGGCAACCAAGATACATCTTACGCAGGGTTGCGAGTGTCAGGGATTGGTCGTATGTAGTCCAGCTTGTCACTGATGAGGAGATTGAAGGCATGTTGGTGGTATCCTGCAATGTAGGAATTTAGCACACTAAAAAAATAACATCTAGCATCCATGTCTAATCGAGCACCAGGATCATTGTGTATACTCCCTAGGAAGGTGATGGTGCACTGATCCAATGAACAGGGTAATAATACTTTCGAGTATGGATTTAGCAAATAAATATACTCAGGAGTATAAATGTATAAATTAAAATAATCCCTTTGCATACACTGCCAGAATACCAAACATATTGAAGTATGCAGTACACAAACCTTGATCATGCCTGCGCTGATCATCAGGGGTCTCTATCTTGCCTAGTTTAAACAGATCTTGGACGCTGTATTCCTGCGAGACACTGCCAGGTTGGTCTCGGACATCTTCATGCCGATCTGCCTGCCAGCGCTGCCGAGGCCTCAACTTGGAGCGGCCGGAACTTGTCCCAGCAGTGTTGATGGAATAGTGAATGTAAAAGTAGATGGCAAGAAAACCAATGGCAATGACGAGTAGCTTCTTGAAGTGACGATGTATTCGAGGCATGGCCTGTCATGACGTGAACCAATTAAGTCATGACCTCTGAAAAAATATGTGTAATGACATTATACCAATAGCAGCTTTGTTGAGTGCTAGCTAACATGACTAATAAATATTTTATTATTTTTTTTATTATTAATGTTTTATACAAGAAGACTTCTTAACAGGGAGTGAAGCTAATGTGCAGCAGGGGCCATCTTCCCTAGGCCACGTGATCTCTTTTTTCTTTTCTTTTTGTATTGGAGTTTTAAGTCGATTTCAAGATTCTTTCACTTATATCACGACTTGTCAGTTTAGGGCAGGAGGAAACCTGCAACATCCGTAGCGCTGAAT